>SGPM01000520.1:0-13969 GCA_004802725.1 Antrodiella citrinella
TTTCAAGATCCAGCCTGCATCTGTGTCTTCTGGAAGCAGGCCGTGCACTAATATCCCCCTGATATGCGTCCTCTGTCCCGTCATACCTCCGACTATACACTGGAAGTACAACATTTGGCGCCACATACTCGAGCGTCACTCATCGTGGTATGCGGACCGTGATTGTACTCGAGACAAGGCTGGGTTTCTAGATACCCTTGCAATCAGCGACAAGGAGCAGAAGAGCATTGGTGTTCCTCAAGATAAATACGGGAAGTGGGTGTACGAGAGATCCCTGTCGTACGAAGCACGGCGTGAGACTCCTGCTATACCCCACTACGACCGTAATAGCTCACCGCGCTCTGTGCGAGTATACCACGGTCTTCCTCCTCACTCTTCTCATACTTCGCACCTAGTCCCACCATTGAGGTTTGTATAACCATCTATTTCTCTATTATACAAGCTACTAGTACTACGACGCGCGCATTTGGACGAGCAGTGCCGGTGCCGGCAAGGAGAGCGGGCTATGAATCTCGTTGCAGATGCCGCTGGTGCCGTTCGCCATGTGGCTCACCTTTTATGGGCAACACTTAATGTTGCCCTATGGCCGCGATCGGAGGATCTGACACCCCTTGCGTCGACATAGTCATCTCCGCGCTGCAGAAGCACACCGGCGACAACCGATCTTTCAGCCACAACCTGCTCGCAGCGCAAATGAAGCGGGATTTTGAGGCACGCTGGGGCGCATCTCTCTGTCGTCTGATTCATTTGTCTACATCGTAAATATGCGAAAGCGATGGAAAAAACCTCCTGCAGAATCAAACAATGAAAGACAACGGTGGCGAGTGAGTACTTCTCTTGCCCATCGTATCGTTCGTGTTGTTCTTAACGGGGCGATATACAAGCAAACTAGCCCCATTGTGGGGTCTTGTACTGCAAAGGTACGAATCAACATACTACAACGACAAGACTCGACTCTCAGTCATTTTACAGCACGACTACCGACATTAGGATCTTGTACAATTCTCGTTGTACCTGTACCTCCTGAACGCCTGATATCCTGGTCATAGCTCCGATGTGCATGACAAGCTGAAAATCGCGATGAAATCCGCAAAGGGGACTGCGAGTCATGCTTCTGGGTGAACGGATTGAAGTTTGTATTCCGCACCACCGGCGGTTCCCAGAGTGGCCAAGGACGACTACGAATGGACTGCGTGGGCTACACCGGCAGGCGTTGTCTTAAGACCGGATTGCGATGCAGATGACTTCAGAGGGATTTCGCGGAAGAAAGACGTGCCATGTATCGACTTGGACGCTCTGAAGGTATCGTTGGTGAAGACTGTTTTGCTACACTCACAGCTCATGTCAACATCAGATCAGCGATACGGACGGTGCGGACATGCGTGGGTACAAGCCGTATCTCACTACGGTCCACGACAATCTCCGTGACTCCCCTGACAATCGCGCCACTCGTCCCAAAATCGATTTCGAGTTGTCACGCCAGTACATCGAGGAATTGGCTTTGCTGCACGTTGTTGTGGACGGCACCATCGAGTAGATAACTGAGAACAATGAGGCCACGAGACGCACCGCTTCTGATCACCTCCTCCAGATAACATTTGGTTCTCGTCTTCAAAATACTCTTTCTAAAGACCGTCAACGTGTTTCTGCTGAGAAAAAAACACTTTTCTCCGTGGAGTACGTGCATGCTTTTCCAATGTGTGTGCTTTATTGACTGATTATCGTCAGGATGGAAGTAGACTTAGCTCTGCCCCACGTGCAGGAGGCGACAAAAACAGCCACAGCGGATGTTGTTGCCCTTCGTATACTTCCACCTCACCTGGTAGCGGTGATCAGGAAACAATTTGTGGATCGTATCGAGCCTGTCCAGGCGACCGCGCACAAGTCTCTTGATCGGATCTCCGTTCTGGGCTTCGTGCACGAGAACAAGGTCGATGCCGTCGATCAGGGAGAACGGCAGGCAGCGATGTCCATCGTCTCTGCTCAATATCAACGTAGAGCGTTGGGTTTACGAGAGAGACTTGTATACGGCGCCACATATGTTGGGTCTGTAATGACAATTCTCGTGGGGAAGTGGGAAGGACACCGGGTGGGTAAGTGCTGCGACTACTCCGCGAGTAATGGTTATTGACCGTTCGGCAGGTGGTGTCTCCAATCCTCATGGGATCTCTCAAATCCGTTGGAACTGATGCAATGTTTAGAGTACTTGCTAGCTCTAGCGGAACGGATTGGCAAGGAGCTTGCCGAAGATCTCCTGGATCAGCTGCCAGAGCTTGGAGACCCTCGCCTTGGATGGCGACCTCGGCTCGCTAAAGGCAAAGCGACTCGGATGACGACTCGATGGGATTTACTGACGACGGGATATAGACGATTCTAAGTGACGGCACACTCTTGAAAGAAGTATTATTGTCCATAGTGGGTAGCATGATGCAGGAAAATGCGCGGAAGAAGGGGCTCAAGGCGTGGAACCGCGAAGTGCAACAGTAAGTCCTCGCCTTCGAGGTGCCATGTAGTACCACTCTCACTGACAATCAATGCAGGCAAAGGGAGGACTCCCCCACCGGCATGTGTGAGACATCATGTAATTCTGAACGAGAAGATACGTCTATACAGTAGAGGAAATAGGAAATACAACAGATCATTGATAGCCAGAATCAAACTGCAGTTTCCGAGTCAGTCGGTTACTGTTTGCACAAACGCATGTGAGCTGCCACCAAGTGTCATCGTCAGACAGCCGAGTAACACATACTGCTTCATCCACCCAACATCATCGCACAGCTCGGAACGACACATTATACCGACCCGCCGCAAGCTGGAGCGAGTAAAAACTAGATCAAGGAGTGAGTGGCTGAATGTTGCACGCCGACCTCAACTGCATAATTTTACTGTGTCCGCTGGCTATTCGTTGCATGTAGGCTACCCTAAGGTTGGATAGATCGGACGAGGGAGAAGGCGAGGATCACGAAGAAGTACGATCAGAAGACCTCTCGGGACAGGTTTGAAGGCGTCAACATGTATGAGAGTCATATGTGTGTCAGGAAGGGGATAGGGGAGAGACGTGTCGATGTGGGGTCCGGATCGTGAATCAAGTCGAGCATTTCGAGCGAGAGCGTGAATTGCGTGAGTCTAGCGGATATGTTCAGCTCTTCGTCAAGGAGCTTGGGGAGCGCATCGAGCGATGCAATGATATCCTTGGGCTCATCTAAGTGAGCGTGAAACGATCCTTGAGTACTGAACTTGAATATGGACGATGTCGGATACAAAATTGAAATCCTGTCACGGGATGCGGATGACGCTTGCGTGGCAGAGTGTCGGTTGCAAATCGCCAGAACATTGGGAGAGATCTTGCAGAGCACGGCAATGATTTCGCTCATCGCGAAGAAGAACGCCTGCACTTGTGTGAGAACAAGCAGTGGGGACCTTTTGTTTTTGTCTTCATCGTTTATTGTCGTGCAGGGCCGGGCCCTATGGTAGACAAAACTACAAAACAATCTACGGTAGCAGAGCATGGGGGCAGTGAACAACGAGGGGGATGTAGTATGAATGAGATTATGTGGGAAAGCCAAGGATTAAGAGCGCGTGAAACGCGGAAATGGTAACTTATAGTAGCAGGAGCGTAGCATGAGAGCGGGGAGGAGAACCAAGAAGGAGGAAAGGGGAGCACGGTAGGACGAGTAAACGAGAAGGGAAATAAACAAAATGGAGTGAGATGAAAATGGAAACGAAATAAAATATGCGGGAATGTGAGGGACAGAGGAATGGGGACGAGGAATGAAGGAAAACTAGGGAGTGAGAGCACGTTGGCGCGGTGTCCTGCACCAAACCAGTTTGGTACCGGGCAGACAGAATATAGCCGTATTCTGTGAAGGACGTACCAGAGGACCCCTCCTACAAACACGCACCCTCCTCGAATACCGTCAAACGGAAGGTCCATTGATATTCTGCAAAGAAATATCGCTGTTGAAGGAGGAAGGAAGAGTCAACCCCCGAAAGAGACACGAAAGGGAAGGTCGAGTACGCACACCGCGACTCTCCCTGCCGCTCTTCGCTCCGCCAGAAATA
The DNA here is from genome assembly GCA_004802725.1 of Antrodiella citrinella. Lineage (NCBI taxonomy): Eukaryota > Fungi > Basidiomycota > Agaricomycetes > Polyporales > Steccherinaceae > Antrodiella > Antrodiella citrinella. Next base: position 4,063 of record SGPM01000520.1, read on the forward strand.
TCCACCCCGTGACCACTGCCGCGAAGATCAAAAAGAAGCCCACGAAAATAGCAGCAAAGATCAGGCTGCCCAAGTCAGGCTTCTCTTCGGGAGTCGGAAACATGTGGTATCAGGATCAAGGGACTCAAACACGAGTACGACTAGGAGACAGCGCTAAGCTACAAGAAGCGCCCCCCTCAGATACGCGATCTGACACGAGAATCCTACGCTCACACCTGGAAGCCCACCACCGAGCCCCCAGTTTGCGCGACCACATCGCCTGGCACCCGAGCAGGAGGAAGCTCCTGCAAGGCGAAGGTCACCGAGCTATCTGGGAGAAGCAGAGTCACCCCCATGGCACGATTAAAATGCCACGAATCCAGTCGCTGCAATCACCACGGTCCCGCATATCACGAAGGTCGTGATAATCCCACCGGGATCAGGGCCTGTTACGTCAATAATAGGCATGCAGCAATCGGATCCGAGACCCGAGTACAGTTGGCGAAGACACTCGCCAGCGCATCACCCGCGCTAATCCTCTGGAAGACGGACAAGGTCACATGACCCACAGGCACATGGCCCACCCCTTACCTTTTTCTTTTTAATTTCTTTCTTTTCTTTAAGACCTTACCAAGTTCACCTTTTATTTTCCATTTCTTTCTTTATTTTCGTTGCCAAAGGAACCCCTGCCACCACAAAGTATTCCCGAAACCCGAAACGAATACGCCGGAATATCCTGGGAACAGAATGTTCTGGGCCGTAGCATGTGACAGGACCCCCGGAGAATGTCACAAAGCCCCGGAGTACTTTGTCAGCAAGCCCGGACTCTCAGAATACGCCAATAACCCCCCGGATAATTCCCAAAAGTCACAAGACCTGCGGGAATGCTCGGGAAGGTTCCGGACCGAGATGGACTCCAGGGACGTGACAAGATTGCCTCCCCGGATTACCATTCCGGACCTTCTGAGATTGTCACGAGGCCGGCCGGACCATTTTTTTGAGGAGCAAAACTTTGCTCCGGAACCTCACGGAAGGCCCCGGAATGTTCACAAGACACGACAAATCACTATTCCGTCAGCCCCCAGGCAATGTGTTGGCAGAGTTTAGTCGAAGCACGACCACACATCGTCGCTGAATAAGCGCTCAGAATGCCTCAGAATGACACGGAATGTCGTGGAACATTACGGAACCTACCAGAACCTTCTTCCAATTACTAATAATCTTACATAAATTTTTCCCGTCTACTACCCGTAGAGTATATAAGGCCGACCTCCGAAGCCAGGAACCTGATCAACTTTTTTCAAGATACCCCCATCATCTCACCCCCTTTCTTTCTTCACCCCTACCCCCACTCTTACGCACCTTACCCCCAACTTTCCCACACGCACCTACCCCCGCTTTTCCCGCCCTTTATCTATTCGAAGTCGAATAGAAATCGAAGTCTATCGGTTTCTATTGCGACTTAAGGAGCCTTTAACTAGGACTTCTTACCGAGATCAGTTCCGCCGGTGATCGGATTCAAAGGCCTGAGCAATTCCCTTGTAACCGAGTACAAGCGAATATAAGGCTCCCTTTTACCCATCACAAAGCCGNTTGGAAGGAGACTAATAGGACTTGACGAAGTCGCTATTATCTTCCTAGGACCAGAGACTGGATAGGACTTGACNAAGTTACTATCAGCTCTACCCCGCCGTTTGTAGTGATCCAATAGGACTAAGAGTAGTCGCTATTGACACTACCAGGAGTTTTGTAGTGATCCAATAGGACTTACCGAGAAGTCGCTATTGACACTACCAGGAGTCTAATAGGGCTTACGAAAGGCCGCTATTAACTCAACCTTCGCCGTTTGAAGTGACTTGATAGGACTTACCGAGAAGTCGCTATTGACACTTCCCCATTCGAGAATCATAAGGATCCTATAGAGCTACGTAACGCTGCTATAGAACCCTTCACACAGGATCAAGAGGATCAAGACTAGGACCATTCGAGAATCATAAGGATCATATAGAGCTTAAGGAAAAGCTGCTATACATCCTTCGTATAGGAATTGTTAGGGCTAAACGTAGCACCTTTCAATTTGCCTTTTTGCCGTACTAGGAGAAGTACTACGAGAGTACTAGGAGGATTAGAAGTTCATTGAAGGAACTTAGGATTGCCGAAGAAGACTTCGCTAGGAATCCAAAGAGTGGATATAACAACCTAGTGACCTTTGGGTTCTAACCGTCAACGCTTCTACCGCGAGTACCGAACTCAACTGTGCCTCTGGTCGACTAAAGACACGCTCCACCAAGCACAGTATAATTTGGAGGATTGTCGAATTCCTTTTCTTTCCTTAAACTCATTCAAAAGCTTCAGTTCATTTCTACCTCCCCTTGTTTTATTTTCTTTGATCAGGAAGACTTCTACTTCAAACTGAAGTTAGAAACTTTTCTTGACCATACATTCTTGTTCTGCATAAGCTCTTTTTGAGTTTATACTATTCAACATCCTCTCAAAGCAAGACAGCGTCGCTATTACGCACCGACTAGCACCCATCCGCCCCTACCTCGGCACCTTCGAAGACTTCTCGTTCGACTCGTATTCACGTCCGCACATCCCGACGAATGGCCCGTGCATCACCTGTGACGTCCGAAACCCTCGAGTCCGGGTCCGCGAGCCGTCCGAAGCCACGCGAGAGCTATACGTCCACCTCCGATACTTCCTTTCACACCCTCGTTCGTACATCGTATCTCCTTCGGACATCGTATCGTAGTTTCCGGACCCTTATCGTACCTTCTCGGACACTTTCGTTTATCTTATTTCTTACTTCTCGACTCTTTCTCGTAGCTACCAGTTTGATTAGTCCGTATCCTACTATAAGTAGGNGCACTATGTACATTAGAANAANAAAGAAGATCCCTCCTCCCCTTTTCCCCCTTAATACCTGTGAGAGCGAAGTTTTCACGAACCCCTGCGAACCGCATGCGTATATTTCTATTGCGACCCCCTTTTGCATTCTTTGGTTATCCTGCGTTTACTGCGTTGTGTTGCATTTCTAACAAGCCCCGAGTTTTACTGTGTTTGCTACTGCGTTCACCTTCTACTGCGACCTCATTGCTTTTACGACCCTCTCGATGCCGTGTTTTCCCCTCTGCTCACTGTTCGATATACCGCTATCGTCCCGGCTGCCCCTCCTTTATCTTCGCAATATCGCCCGCGGCCCCTATCGTCCATCGGTCCGGACACTCTCGGACCTATTTCTGTCCACTTTGTACCTCTCGCGGACTCTCTCGATCGTGTTTTACCAACCACACAGTCACAACATATCTATTCCGTGCAGTCTAGTACTTCTCCGCAGGCCCCGTAGCTATTTCGGTACTTCGCCCGTGTGGCTTCGCAGGTCAGCGGGTGTTGCGCGAGTCATCTCGGACGACACACGAACATCATCGGACTACTCTACTCTATTCCTAGAACCTCGGCCCACCCTTACGACTCCTCTACTTACGCCCTTACGTGGTGTCCTCCTCCTGGAGTACACCCATTGTTGGGTGTGTTACTTCTGCGTTCAGGAGCCCATCTGGTGCATCAGCGCGTTCTACCAAATCATGTGAACTCCAAGTCAAAACACAAGTAATATACACAAGTTTCTTACCTGAAGATCTAGCTTCATTTGCTCATGGTGAATCTTGAATGCCCGGGCTATCAGCTGAGTGAGATGTGTTTGATGCGGGATGTCTGAGTCGTCAATCTCTGCACAGAGATATAACAGCATATCTCTGAACTCAAATCCCTCAATCATGTTGATAGACTAGACACAGGTCGAGTGAGTATAGCACAGTGTAGTAGTAGCAACATGATAACACACCTGATCATCAGCAATAATCCAGCGTACTAGCTTCTCGAGGAAACGAGCAATATTGAAAGGCTCTCGCACATGACCAAGAGACGCAGAGCTTGCACCGTTCTCTTCCTTTGCCAGACGCAAAAACTGCTCCCAGCCTTTGAGTTGTAGACTCGTAGAGACGTCACGGTACACTTTGAAGTGGTATGTGGTCAGATGTTGGCCTCGGTCTGGCCACCTTGATTTTTCCATGACGTCCAGGTCTTGTCGCCTCTTGATAAGATTCAATTTGAGCAATATTCATGTCCATAAAAATAGACTAGAGCACGTACGGTGAGCACAATTTGCAGCCTAAGTGCGCCACACTCTTTGGCAGCATCTCCTTCCACACAGGATCATTCTCCGCTATGGCATTGACTGGCAGTTTAGTCGCCTCATCAATTGCCCGTATAAAGAACCAGCAGTCGGATGCGACTTGTTTTGACTGTGAACGTGTACTGGGAGGTTTCAGTAGTGACCAATATCCAGGGACTTCTGCATTTGCGACCATCGAAGAGGCGATTGCAGGGTGTTCAACTGTTCTATCAGGACCGTTGTTGCCAAGCGGTGTCGTCGGGCCAACACCAGGAACACCTAAACCATCGTACACAGCACCGCTATTGCTTCCAACTTGAACGGTCCCGGTTTTTTGACGCTTGTTGCTCTTCGAAGCTACACAGTCGGTACCGCTGGCTGCAGCACATGTTGTTCCTCGCTTCTTCTTTGGAGGGGAGACAACTCTCAAGTGAGCCTCAAAATCTTGCCTAGGAGGACCTGTGGTGTTCAGTGTGAACGTTGAAGTAGAGGCCTGAGTCGACGCTGCTGGTACTCCATAGAAATAAGATAGTTGACCGGCCGGGTGATGTGAGAACATCTGTGCTGGATGTGGAGTGTTATGACTCGGAGGAACTACATAAGTGTGTCCATCTTGGCCCGTGAAGTAGAGCGGTGGGCCGGGAGGCGGATAGGGGTAATAAGTGTGGCTGCCACTTGGTTGTCCCTGACTCGGACTCAGATAATGTTGAACAGACGGTCCAGGGTGGGATGATGTCGAGGCATCTGGGCCTGGGTGTGGCGAGTACTGAGTAGAGGTTGCAGGGTGGTGAACAGAGCCAAACACCTGAAAGTTTGCTCCCTGAATACCCGTTTGACCAGCGGATGAGTGAGATGATGTGCGCGAGAGTGGTGTCAGTGTTGCTGGGTGAACCAAAGTTCCGTCCAACCAAGTTAATTCCTGGTTGAAGTGAGCATACTCAGAAAGGTTGCATATGTTTACGATGTACCTCGGGATCGCAGGTACATGGTGTTCCCTCTATGTTCAGACACACACAGTCAGGGTGCTGACGTGAGATCGGCTTGGACATGCTCATATCTATGTGTGCTTCAACGGTCGACGAGCCCCGTAACCTGCTGCAGAGTGTGTAGTTGTGTGAAGTAGAGAGACAGAGGAGATTGAGAAAAGTGGTGGTGGATGAAAAAGAGTGGGAATGGCTTATTGCGAAAAGATGTGGGGATATTCAAATTCCGGGAAGGGCGGGCAGGCAGTGCCCGAATACAACTCATCTTCAAGCTACCATATAGTGGTACACACTCGAATCATTCCGAACCATCTGTAAGTGTTCAAAGTCAGTACCGAGCATTATTTCTGTACACTCACAATGACTTGAACTAGAGGGCTACTGGCATCCGTGCAAAGACACAAATATTGTGATTCATCATTGCGTGAAGATTCAATGAGCGTAGTTGAAACCTTTACATATATTAGGACTCAAGTCATGTCTAAATACGCTGAAATATATTCAGTTGTGAATCTGCCGAGGATCAAGATGTCACACTTACAAAAACGTCGCAGAGTTGCAACACCACCTGTGGCGGACCACTTGCAACAGGATCGTACGTTGGCGCAAGCAGGTAAGCTGCAACTTCCAGTCTAATATTAAGTGTAGAATACTGAAGGTTCTGAAGTACGCACCACAAATGTACCGACAAACGGACCTGAAGCTGCACTGGCAGGTGCTGTTGAGGACACTGAGTCGACCCGAGAAACGACATGAGAATTCTCTCCAGTCTCGGACTCGGAGAATGCATCAGGAAAAACCTCCATTTGTAACTTGAATGTAGAGTCTTGTACTATTGGTAAAAATGCCATTTTTATATGATACTATGGATAATTATGCTAACTCAACAGACTATAGAGAACTACACTTTGCTATAAACCCCCCTTTTTTTGCAGTTTGTAATGTTAGAGAACTACAGACAGATGTGGCAGACTATGATTAAGCTATGGTTAAGCTACAGCAGATATATAGCTAGACACCAGAAGACTACATCAAAAGTACAACAGGGGTACAGTGAGACTACATCAAGACTATATAAGAGATACAAGAAAGATACAGGGCAGATATAGGAGAACTACAGCAGAGGTACAGTAGAGGTACAGCAGAGGTACAGCAGAGGTACAACTTGAAGTTGGTTCTTATATTATCACTCAACTCTTATCATTTATTCACTCATAATGTTCAATCTGAAGACAACTGTATTATGGCTGTAAACTAGAGAGAAGTCCCAAGATAATGATGCATGAAGAGAATTAAAAGAATGTAGGGATTTTCAGAAGATGTAAGTGAAAGAAGACAGAAATGTAGAAACTGTGCGAACGGGTAACGAAAATCAAAGCTTGGGAGATGATGGCGACCTGGAGGTAGACGATCATGTGCAATTGACGATCGTTATGGTTGCCAGCAGCGGAGGTGGCACCGTTCTCGAGGGTGACGCCGAACCTGGGACGAACCAATTGGTCATAATAATGGAGACGAGGGCGATGCTGTCACAAGCTATCAGCGAGACGGTAAGCTAAGAGAATGAAACGGACTCACGTCGAAGCAGTGAGGTAGATACCGTACACCACAGCGTAGGCAAAGATCTCTTGTAGATCCCAGCTATCAGGCGTACTCGAGGGCAACACACGATCAACGGAGAGAGTCATGATGGTACCGTCGTTCAAGAGAGCAATGATCAGGACCATGAACGGAAGGAACTCGAACTTGTATGCGAAGGCCAAGATAGCGAAGCAGACAACAATACGGATGGTGACGGCACAGGCGTAGATGGAGTAGTTGCGCATACGCTGGAAGATGATACAGGAACCACGTATAGCGTGAACGATGGTAGAGAGACCGGGCTCAGTCAGGACGATATCGGTGGCGCCGCGAGCAGCATCAGTAGCACCTTCGACAGCAATACCGACGTTCGCGGGCGAGAGAGCGGGAGCATCGTTGGCACCGTCACCAGTCATGGCGTACAAGTGACCGAGACCCTGCAGACGCTTGACAATCTCGTACTTGTGCTCGGGGAAGACTCCAGCGAAACCATCGGCGTCGAGAATCACCTCGTCCGAGGTAGCGTGCTTGCCACCGGGAGCGGGTCCATCCTTGAGCACCTTCGTAGGGTACATGTGGTCACCCAAGCCAAGACGACGACCAGTCTCCTTGGCGATAGCGAGCTGATCACCAGTAACCATCTTGACCTTGACACCAAGAGCAATGACGTCGTCAATGGTCTGCTTGGTATCCTCACGAGGGGGATCGAAGATGGCAAGAAGACCGATAAGTTCGAAGCTGTTACCCTCATCCTCAAGGTCTTCACCCTCAAGCTCTAAGCGACATCGAGGGCACGGAGACCACGAGTAGCGAACTCCTCGACGTCGGCCTCCAACTGCTTCTCGATTTCGTCGTTCTTGTTACGAGTGCACAGTTCGATGATGATGACGGTCATACCCTTAGTGACACGCTTGAGCTGTCCGAAGGACTCCTCGCGGTAGGTGATCTCGGTACGCTTGTCGACGGGGTTGAAAGGCTTGAAATCAAGGAGTTTGATACCAGCACGAGCGCGGGTAGGGTCACCGATAGCGCCAACGACGCAAGAGTCGATGGCAGTCTAGTTCTCCGTACGGGAGGCGTAGGCAGCGAGGAGGACGACATCCTCACCGGAGAATGCACCGTAAGTGCGGATAATCGAGCGATCAATGGTAAGCTTGTTGGTAGTGAGGGTACCGGTCTCATCAGAGCAAAGGATGGTGACAGCAGCCAACTCCTCGATAGCGGTGATACGAGTGACGATAGCCTTGTAATTAGCCAACTGTTGCACACCAACAGCGAGGGTGACGGACAAGACAGTGGGCATGGCAATAGGGATACCACCGATCAAAAGCACAAGAATGTTGTCGAGACCACGGCGGTACTGGTAACAGAAACCGGCATACAAGCAGAAGATTTCCGCCAGCACGAAGATACCGATGGCGACAAGGCAGAAAGACCCGATCTGGGCAAGAATTTTCTGCAAATGACCGGTGGTGTCATCGTCCTGACCGACGAGCAAGGCAGCGCGACCGAAGAAGGTATTGGGACCGGTGGAGATGACAACACCCTCAGGTTCACCCTGTTTACAGGTAAAACCACTAATTGGAAGCAGTGAGAACGCGTGAAACCCAACATGACTGAAGGTACTCACGAGAAGCACTGATCACCGAGTTTCTTGTTCTGGGGCAAAGACTCTCCAGTCAAGGCAGCCTAATCGATAGAAACGTTGATGGCCTCAGTGAAACGGCAATCGGCCGGAACGATGTCACCAATTTTGAAGGAAACCACGTCACCGGGTACGAGATCGGCAGACTCGATTTCCAACCATTTTGCGTCGCGCTTGACCTTCGGCCTTGGGAGCGAGCGAATCGATGAGCGCCTTGACAGTGTTTCCAGCATTGCGTTCCTCGTAGAAACCGATAAAAGAGTTGATGAACAGGAGGAGGATGATACCAACGAAATCCTGCCAATCAGGAGCGCTACCCTCGCCGTTCGATAAAGCGATGGCAGCGGCTTCCATGACCCAGGACAGAGGATTCCACATGGAACTGAAGGCGCATGATATGAGCGCGACTGGCTTCAGGAACGATGATGTTATTGAGAACTTACCTGCAGGAAAGCGTTCTGCTCTTCGAGCTTGTAGGGACCGAACAACTCGAGACGACGAATAGCTTCTTCTGCGCTGAGACCCTCTTCGGTATATTGGAGCAGTTTGAACACATCGTCGACAACAATGGTTTCTAGATCAACCTTCTCCTTATCGTAAAGATCCTCGGCCGTGAGCTGGATCTGAAGGAGTGCAAATGTGTCAACTGAGCAAACTGTCAAGCGCGTCAGAAACACATTATTTACCTAGTCCATGTCGACCTTTATGTCTGCAGAACACGAAAAGAAAGAAATTTTCTTAGAGTCCAAAATCCTGGTACTCCATCTTTCTCTTCTGCGGCTCAGCGTCGCTGGTGACGGGAGGCGGGCCGGGGTCAGACATATTGTGAAGGAGCCGAGGGATGTGAGAGTGGGGGTAAACCCTTGAGGGCGCAGGGCGGGACGGACAATCACACGAAGCGAGAGGGGAGGAGAACGATGGGAACGACGAGGAGGGGTGTAAAGAGGACATGGGACGCGCTGGCGTTGAATAAGTCAAAATGCGTGTCTACGAGAGATGTGAACATCACTTACGAGGGATCAGCAGAGACGAGATGTCGAGTTTGCCAGAACACAGACTGCAGGAGAGCATGATAAAGCAGGACTTAGATTCAAGTCGAAGTTAGAGGATGAGTCAATGAAGTTGGGCGCCGCCCACTTGCTGGCAGATTCGTTGGCGCCCATTACGCAATCACCCGAACGTTCCCGCAACGTGCACTTGTTCTCCCCGTTGTACTCAGGCTCAAATTTCATAGTCCTTGTCCAAGGTGCGTACTGTATAATCTATTGCACTGTTATATATCTGATTATGTCTATTAGACATAATGTTTCGATGCGCTGGATGTTTCCAAGGTTTTGGATACCAAGGCTTGCAAGCGCATATTGCAAGCACACGAAACTAGTGCGCACCACGGGTCGGCGATACCCGCGCGGGTCACGGGTACGGGTGCCGGCGGGTACGGGTACGGGTTGCCAAATCGGGACCCGCGGACCCGTCAAATTTTGGCGGGTACAGCAGTAAATCGCGTATTTCTCCGCCAATTGTTGTCGGATTGGGCGTGTAAGG
>SGPM01000522.1:0-13950 GCA_004802725.1 Antrodiella citrinella
TGTCCATCGAAAATTACGAGGTACAATGACGAAGATGTTTGAGTTTGTGAGTGGCAGTTTCGAAGAAGTTTAGCTAGGAGACGTACGGTGTAGGCGTCACGCTTCGTGGTACGGCGTTATTTGTCCTTGTTGATAGCGAGCTACTAAGTCTACACGACATGCAGGACCGGTTTTTACACCGTGCGAAAGCCTAGCGCCAGAGACTTCTTGATTTAAATATTAGTCAGCTGTTCTCACGATATCGCACGATGTGTTTGGCTTATCATTACACCCATATCACACCAATATTCCTTAGCGTGCATATATGATGTATTGTCCCGTGTTAAAAGAGAGTGACACACAGAATTTTCGCCGCATATAGCACTGTGACTTCGCCTGACAACGTGATTCGTTTTGGACGGTGTAAAAGGGATGTGACAGGATGAACTCTCATTATCTATTCCCTGGTGTGCCATTTGAACAATAACATCCTTTTTCCTTGTCTGTCACACCGGCTATCAGGCTGAATATTGACCGCATTTTACAGCGTGTTATGGTCAATGCGTTACACAGGGAAATAAGCGTGGGAAAGGTTAACTTATGTCCGATGTGAAAGGCATGCGTTGTCTTGGTGTTGTCAATGATATTACACGCGGGAAAGGCCGCGTTAAAGCCTGTGACAAGGATAACAGTCGCGCCATGACAAATCCATGTGATAGTGAAAGATTTCACCAACTGTGGCGCCATGTACTACTTAAACCATTACACCCATTATGTGAAATGCAAAAGGTATCCATTCACGTCCTGATATATCTTGTCACTGGGAAAACAATCACACCCCGTAATAGGCCAGTACTCCGTCAAAGCCGACGAGATTTTTCAAAGCGACCTTCGCGGCGCACGTGGCCCGTAATTGACCGCCCCGCCCCTCCCCGCCCCGCCTGCGGTCTGGACTTGAACTGTTTGCCGAGCGTCAAGGTGTGATGTATCATGTCAGTCGAGCGACCTGAGCGTGACCACCAGTCCACAAACGTATTTCGACGCGTTCAAAGAGAGTCCCCAAACAAAACTCGTCACCACAAGTGTGACCAGCGTTACACCGCGTTCGCGTAGCGTTACAACGCGTTCGGTGAGCGTCACAACGCGTTCGGTGAGCGTCACAACGCGTTCGCGTAGCGTTACAACGCGTTCGCGTAGCGTTACAACGCGTTCCGTTAGCGTTACAACGCGTTCGCGTAGCGTTACAACGCGTTCGCGTAGCGTTACAACGCGTTCCGTGAGCGTTACAACGCGTTCCGTGAGCACTACAACGCGTTCCGTGAGCACTACAACGCTTTCGGTAATCGTACGCCAGATCTAGAAACGGCGTGTAAAAGGTCTCCACCATTCAAAGTCCGAGGCAGTTTTTGAATTCTTGAGTTTCGACATGAATATCATTCAATTCAAGAAGATGCTTCGTCAATAACAAAAGTAGCACGTAAGTGAACATCAAAACATCAAGACCCTACAACAATGCCCGCCCGCTGCACCATCTCCTTTGAAGTGCCGAATGAAGTGCACATCAAGACCCTCCGGCAATGCCTGCCCGCTGCATGTCCATCTCCCTTGCACTCAACATCACATTGGCAAGCCGTTCCACACCCGCTCCGATGCTTGCAATATGCACTTCCAATGAAACCGTGGGTCCGGACAGACTGGGGGTGATGGCTTTCTGTCGAAGTGCTTCAAGATCCTCATTGAGCACCTCGAGAGTTTGCAATGCACGAGTGACCTGACCTCGAGCAGCAAGACGGTAGCCCGAAACGTTTTCCAGCAGCCGGAGATTCTTATCCAAGCCGCGAATGTGTGCTTTGTTGCCGCCCAACATTGTCCACAGCTCAGCGAGTGTCTGGCTCTTGGCTTTGGAAAGAGAGAGGTTTTCTCGGGATACGACCTCATGGATGGTCAAGAGGCGCTCTTCCAATGCATCCAGCATCGCCAAACAATCGATTCCGTGGAGGGCCACAAGTGCGATTTGATCAGAAATGGCTGCCATCGCATCGACGAAGGTGGTCACGACGGCAGCACGACTGGCCATTGGGTCGTAAAAGGAGAGAGAATAGGATGTAGTTGCGGGAACCTGTGTGGCAATGCCAGATAGTGCGTGTTTATTGATAGCAATGACTCTGTATAAATCAAAACATGTCAGTCATATGGAAGCTCTCGGGATTTGACAGCAGACGCACGTATCAAGAGCCCCATTAACTTTCGCCAAGAATCGCTGCAACTTCCGCCCCGTGATCTTTGCATCCAGCACAAAGTCTTCCAATGCACGAGCCAGGACCAAGCGACTAGTCAAGTCAGTGTTGAGCTTGATCGCCACAACGAGATCTGCGACCGCCATCTCAGCCGATTTGAGATCAGTGATCATTGCAGGACTGTTGGCGAGTTGTCCAAAGAGTTCTTCAAAGGCAGCAGTCTGGGTAGACATCAAACCTGCGTAGTCGGTGTTGATGTTTGTCCTTCCAGAGCAAACCAGCGAAGCAAGAGGTAATGCGCAGATGTCCTGTAGCGAACTGGAGTACCAAGAGTGGCACAGCGCGGTGAGCATTAACACCAGAATGGAGATGGCGGACGTCCATCCGATGCCCTTGTCGACAACATGGACATATGGAATGTGGACGAAGGAGAATATTTTGTTGTCTATGTTTCCGCCTTTCAGATTTCCACCTCAACAAAGATGGGAGATTAACAGCTACTCACCCTTGGTCTTGACTCGGTTCATCGCAGCTTCAGGATTGTGTACACAAGAGTCGTGCGGGAGAAAAAATAGCTGGTAGATGGGAGTTGGTGGCCACCGAGGTGTGAAGGAGGACTCTTTATAGATCTAGAGGAGACGTTGACTGTGAAAGGGCTGGGGCAAGGAGCGTGAAAGAGCAAATCACATTGTCAGTCGCCCGATTCAGATCTACCATCAATATTGGTGTCATTACTATTGAGTCAGACAAAACGAGACTGAGTATAGCAACCGTCGCGAACACGTGAACAGTGCTTTTGACTGTTCAGTCAATGGGATTTGTATACGCATGGGTATGTACATAGATGTGCATGTGGCCCGACATGTCTCCCTCAGCAACCTCATCCACCTTCGATGCCTGTAACACACAACTTCACGGTTCGCGCCGAAATGTGTCTTGGAACGACACAGCTGGACTTCAGCTCTCATTTGACAGATGCTCAGAACTCGTCAAGCTCGAGCATACCCACTAGACTTCTTGTGCTTTCGGCTGATTCACAATCCTGGAGGTAAGACAGGTATCACTTATTGCTCGACGGAAACATGCCTAATATCTATACTAGCAAACGCTGCTACTCCGATCCCAATACACAGGTTGACGCGGTCTTGGATTCGCCTGCCCAAGAGCTTGTAGGGATTCACGTCGATCACGAAGACACCGGGGGCATAGCACCTATCGGTACCACACACGCCAATATTCCTCCGCAGGATCCCCAACCACCCGTCGCCCAGTCAGATCCTGTTGATGCGGTACGCGTCACCGTGCCTCCGGAGGAACATTCCTTACCAGCCATCCCTCGAGCTCCTATGGTGCAACGCAGTCTGATCGTGAAGACAGAGAATAATGAAGACGATCACTATCCTCAGGCTGGGACTTCACGCGAAGATAGGGCTCTCTGCCCTCCCAGCAGCAGCCCAGGCAGTGGGGCACCCAGTCGCCGAATACGACCTCGTGAATTAGATCTTCGGGCTCACCCCTATCGGGGTCATCGGACAAAGCTCGTAAAGCTTGAGGCTACTCCACAGGCCATCCAGCATGTTGAAGACGATCGCTTGTCACCTATCCCCGAAGTTAGAGCCCATCAAGTTGAGGTGCGCGCGAAGTACCCACGAAAGGCCAGAAAGTTTCCTGATACCGATGGCGTATGCGATGACCCATATTTGTACTGGTACAAATCAGTAGGCAGCGAAAGACTGGCTTTCCCACCAAACTTCATGTACCACCCGGAGAAGGAAATCGGAGATGTCTTCTATCACTGTTGGGGCCCTACTCGGAAGGATTGTCAATTTTGGTGGTGGAAGGGAGACGCAGAGGGATGGGAGGAGATTTACTATGGGTTTGCCCGCCCCGTGGACGGCCGCGTCCTGATGGTTTCAAAGAACAAGATGTTGCCAAGCTGGGCGAAGGGAAGCTGGGCGGACAGGAATCAGATCTCTAAGTAGCTCTTGGCCTGAATAATACTATGCTTAGTTCGGCGCATATAGTGCATTACCACGCTATCTTCCTCAAACTCGACGCGACGAGCGACGATGGTCAAAAATGAGATGTTCAGGTGCCGACGAACGGTCGGTGATGGGGTGGTGTGAAATCATGACTATCCACACGAATTAGCACCGGAGGCGAGAACATCATAAACTGGATGCTGTGAAATCGATGAGTAAGTTCGGACTTACACAGCACGGAAGATTCCTCGCAATTTTGACCAACTTACCACATGCACGGCAGGATCTACCCCGTCGCTTGCCACCCCTATCCCCCCGCCCAACTTATCAACACCTAGGGTTTGTATTGCGACGAGATGCAGGCGATAAACCGACGATACGTTGAGATGGTGTGAAGGTTGCACGATCATCTATTTAGTATGAAAGGAAATGGAGCGGCTGAACAGAAACAACACTCGAAAGAGAAGTAGTCCGATGGCGATCCTCAGTATTCGACGGACGACGAGAGTCAAAGTAGACGGTTGTGGTAACAAATGTGATGCGATTGGTCCTATAATTGATGTGATGAGATAGGCGTACAACGCAGCACAAGCATCTCAGAACATACCAATATCTTCTGCCTTCCATATCATAGTGTCGATCGGGTTATTTGGCATGATCCCAGTAGCAATATAGAATGCGTCAGTTTTCGGATTGTGGTACGCCTACAATATTAAATGGTCAGAGTGATATATGTATCAATAAGCGGAATTTGAACTGACCGAGACGGCGAAGACTTCTATATCATTACCTGTCTTGAGGTCAATGATAAAGTAAGATGCATTCACAAACTGAACACTTACTGGGCAGCTGTAGCGAATGCATCACATGTCCATTGGTCGCGTCCCAGAGGTAGCACTGGCCCGCCGTTGTCCCACCCAAAACAGCATATCCATCATGTAGAAAGATAGCGGGTACTGGTGACAGCGACGCAACTTGGTGACGTAGGATGTGAACGGGAGACCGCGTGTTCAGATTGTATATATCAAACCCATTCCGGATGTTGGACAGCACGATTCGATCTTTGCTTGGAGAGATACTGGCAGATGCGCTGACAATAGTCTGAGCTCAACGCTCTCAATACGCCATGACGATATGTATACTCACATCAGACCGCTCACAGTGAGCGAACGTACGGCCCAATCTTGCGACGAGTCAAAGACACTGCAGAAATCTGTTAGTATCTAGGACTAGGATATATAAACATGGAGTAAACATCAGATACGTACACCATGCCATGTTGCATATACGTGACGAGTAGATCTGTCCTATTGAGCCAGTGAATGCTCGTGACAACTACGTCCAAAGACTCCGTGTCCGAACTCTTTGGAGGATCAGGAAGGTCCTTTTGCAAGATCCAATCGTCTGAACGGCATGGGTTATTGTCTACATGAACGAATGACGACTTCTGGCAACATACCTCCCTGTCTACTGTCACGATACTGCCAAACTCGCAGCTCTTTTTTTGCCCCGGACGCAACAACGTTATGCTCAGGACTGAGAGCTATACATTCCACTGGTTGGGAGTGCAAGACAGAACCTTTCAACACCAGATAACCCTGTATAGTATCAGTAATATATCGGTGGAATCCCATGATCCTCACCTTTGAGGACCCGGTTTGGGTGTCAACATGACACATAGCAATTGTTCCATCTTGTAGACCACACATGAAGGAGTCCTCTGAATCTCCGACCCACTGAAGACACAGAACTGCAACATCAGGCCTGCCTCTCATCAAACACATCAATCTTCCATCTTGCACATCCCAAACACATACCCTTCCATCGTCCCCTCCAGTCGCAATGAACGTACCACGAGGACTGAAACTGACCGTCAAAATGCCTCCAATATGTCCACCGCGAAGATTCAGATACGGTCGGTAGATGAGCGACATTGATAACGAGCTATGGGCGTGGGGTATCGCTGGAGTACTCTCTGTTCACGAAGTAGAAGAATGCACATTGCGAGCCGACACTGAGCGCTAGCGCCGACGTGTTTACCGCGCGCCTTTGAGAAGTGTAAGAACTTCAAGCTGAACTTCAAGCTTCAAGCTTCAAGCTTCAAGACTGAAAGTAATCGCTATATAAACTTAGATAAAGAGTGCGACATTGATTGCTCCAGGCAGATATCCCGACTCCCGAGGCTGTCCATATCAAGTTTGTATTTTCTCAGTACCGGGGCCGTCCACGCCGCGGCCGACAACAAGATATCACTCGGCGCATACTACTCATCATGATGAATAAAACAATCCGCTCAATGGTACATGCATCTGCGCCGGACTCGGATTGAAGTCGCCCTTGTAGCAGCCAGCTCGTGTCTTCTAAGTTCTTCCACCATTGAGCGAGATTTGACGAGGGGTCTGGCAGGTGATTCGAGCGAACATCGAAAGTGCGACGCGTCACGCGTCGTCTGCCTCTTCTGAAGGAAAATCGTTATGAGCCCATGATATGAGTGTAGTGTAGCAAATGACATGGCGTGGAGGGCAAGATCGGAAAAATACAATTGCTACCCTGCGAGATCTCGTGTCGACAGTTCAAGGTACCGTCCGTGTTGCTAGTTCTGCAGAGTCATTGTGTTTAGTACTATCGCGTTGAGTAGACTTCAAATACGTACACGATTGACAGAGAGCACGACAATGCATTCCTGTTCAATATCCTCTGGGGTGTATGTGTACGCCGCAAAATGAGATACGATGTCGTCAAGCCGGATCAACTGTACGTCCTCGAGCGTATTGTAACAAAGGTGAGCACCGAGTGCGGAGAACTTTCGGAAGGGATCAACTTCAGCATCTGGCCCTGTCAACGACTTGTACGTCTTCACCAGCAAGAACGTTTCCACAATCTTCCGGTCGTCCTCTATCCGGCAATGCTGGAAGATGTTTGATATTTGCCCCGCAGATACATTCCCCGAGCTGGGATGCGTGTACAGGATGTGGCAATTTCTTCGAGATCCATGGGGAGTACCGTATAGGACCCCGCGATAGTGAGCAGTAGGCACATAGACCACATCTGAGTTAAGCCAAGCACGGGAGGTTCCGGGCGATCCAAATGCCTCAAAGCGGTGAGTCGCGCCTTGATTGATACGCCGTAATAGTCTTTGATAGATTTTATCGCCAAGTTTCCTTTCCTTCGAGCTATCATACTCCGTGCTGACCTCCTCTGCATGACTCGTGCCATGAAAGAGTGCATCGAGATCGGCATTGAGCGTTCCGGGGCCCCTGCGTCCGAAGGTACTCATGAAAGCACGGGTGGCTGAGATCTCGCTCTCTTGCCAGTCAAAGGTAGCCATGAACCATCGAAGATTGGCTCCAATGCAGAAGTATCGCATAAAGGTAAGAGGCATTTCATCTATGGGCTGGTTAATACCTGCAATTGTCAACGAACCGAACGACTTACCTGTTCTACCGTTGTTCTTCAATCTACCAATGACACCGTTATATCGCTCAAACGGGAACGCCCACCATGAGTGCACAACGCCGAACAGTCTGAGACAGCCGGTGAGATGGAGCGAGAGATGATGGTTTGGCACGAGCTGATGATCGTAAAGAGTACGCAGGCCAGACACATACGCATACATATGAGTATCATATGCAACGACGTCCGCCAGTGAAATGGACCGTCTACTGGCATGTTGAACGGCGATCACTAAATGGATGAAGTTCTTCAGCATCTTCTGTTCCTGTTCGGATGCGGAGGCATGTCCCCAAAGTCGGATCAGTGTAATGACCAGGCTAATGGTACTGACTGTACGCCATTGATCTGCTTTGAGCTTTCCATGTCCGGGACTACCGAAGTTGGATGGGGGTCGCTCAATCCAAGAGGGGTAGACTGTCTTTTTGATGTCGTCTCGGATATGAGATAGGACGTCAAAATCCAGTATGTGAGCTCTTGAGACGTCGATCTCATCAAGTCGAAAGTCAGCGGTGGCATCTTTCATAACTGGCGGTAGACAAATTTCGCGGCCCGGTGACTGGAGATACTACTCATCTAGCAGTTAGCTGGGATTTATCCGGAGTAAACAAACAAAACACACCCATTCAACCAATGCTGTGGCATAGGCCCGCTTCGTCAACTTGTCTCCAGGAGATACGCCGTTCCTCTGAGCAACCGCGACCACGTAGCCCTTCCGCGCGGCCACAACAGCGTTGATGGCCTTTGTCTTCCCCTCCTTCCGGATTCCCTTCACCACTTTCTCCAACCATGCCGACTGCTCGTCGGGCGTATGAGGGTGGACCTTTGTGGAGCCTGACCCACCCTTGACGTTGATCCCAAATACCTCCATGCAGTGATGTCGCAGCACACCAAGAAAGAGGTTGTGCATTGCGTCAACCAAGGCATATCGGGTAGGATCCCAGTATCGCAGGCGAAGAAGTTCTGACCAGCGTATACCAAATTCCTCAAAAACTTGGGTCCTCTCCCGCTCTGAAGTAGCGTCCCGCCACTCACGTGCTGCCGACATGTGACTGGCCCAAGTCCGATTGGCTGTTCCCCAGAGCTCTCGCTGCAGATTATTGATCTCAGCCAGTCTCAAACGGCAAAAGGAGCAAAAGAAGCTGGCAGAATGGCCTGCAAACCCCGCAGTCTTTCTTAGCGCAGGAAGATCGCAGACCAGGGGTATCATGGCAGCACGGACTAGGCGTCCAGCAGGGGATGAAGCAGTGCGGGTGAAGTAAACACCTTGCTCCCATAAGACTACTAAATCGTCAACCAAAGGCCTCAGATAATGATTGAGTTGATGGAGAGACGCCTCTTTTGGCCCTGGCATGATTCCGACAAGATAGATGTTCTCCGGAAGATAACGAAGATGAGGTGGGAGATTGAGACAAGCCATGTAGATAGCTCCAAGGGAGTGTGACTTCCCAGCTTTCTTGTTACCGTACGGATTGAACCAGTCGACAAAAAGACTGAAAACGAGGTGCATTGATCCATCGGCCTGGAGGGAAAAGAGCGAAGTCCCGTCGGGACCAATGAACTCCTGGATGGCAGGGGCATCCCAAATATCCCGCCAGCGACCATCGGAGACAAAAGCAGGCCTCGATGTTTGCATCGGTACTCTCCAGGCGGATCCTAGGACTGAATCTAGCCCCGGCCGTGCAAGAAGAGTTGCCAACCAAGTAAAGGCACCCTGGTATCCGAAGGTCTTGATGGGACGATATGCGACCCTTCCTTCAGCGTTCACATATTGCTTAACAAGTGGCGCGCTGCAAGGGCCCTTGTCTGTCTCGATGAATGTGCAAAGTCGAGGGTACGGGTCAAGCGGATGCGCTGGATCTGGGAGGTATATGCAGCAGCACGTAGGACATGTGGCGTAGGTCGTTATGGACGGTTCTAAATTTGGAATGCGGTTCATGGCAGTGCGTACGTCCAGAGGCATCTGAGCCAAAAGTGTCTCCTGTTCTTCGGTGAGCCCGGTGGCTCCGAATAATCGGTTTGTGTATACGAATGCCCCTGCAAGACTGCCTTTCACTGTGGCAAGCGCAAACGACGACTGTTGAACAGATACTGGCCCCAGCGAGTGAAGAACAATGACCATAAGTAGCAAGGTGAGTACAAATCCTGGTAACCATCTTTTTGATTGAAAGAGGTGATCTAGATTGGGGACTATGAGGATCTCAAGATGTCGCGCGACAACAGCTCACTCACCGCTGTTATAGACATGGGGCGGTGGTCCCTGACGCTTGGAGATCATGTCGTCAAAGCAGTACAGTCCAGCAGCCACCTGTGCGTGGTTCCAGCTGCTGAACTTGATACATTCAAGCCGAGAGAGTTCCTTCTGTACGAGCTTCATCATACCGGCTTTCTGGCCAGAAATCTCTTTGTGACCTAGACCAGGAAGTTCCTCCAGCTGCTTCGTTGTGGAAAACAGCCATACATGATATTCCAGATATGCGTGATTCGTTGACGAGGATGTGATAGGAGATGGCGATTCGACAAGCGTGGTAGGTGGAGTGGAAAAGACCAGCACCAAATCATCTCGGACGCGAGCTCGCATCAAAGATATATGCGCATTCATGAATCTCAAAATGCGCAGATGTGACTGTATCTCGCTATCATTATCTATAGCGATGTTCGACTAACAACGGTGAATATTTTCAGCGTTACGCATCTAATTACTTCGAAGCTGGTATACTTACCATTGCAGTATTATCGGTTGGAGGTCCGGAAGGTCCTGGCACGATTACATCTGGTTCTGCAGCATTCGCGTCCGTTGTCACGACCTTGCCAGATCGAAGTTTGGTACGAACATCGAGTGAACCGAGACCTAAGGTATGAAGCGTCAACATAGCCTCGCCATGTTTTTGCGTTCCTTCCGCTGTTTTGTCCGCAAGAACATGTTTCTTCCTGGTCTGAGCGGGTTGCAACATGCCGGGCAACTCAAGACCAAACTGGTCGGTATGAGTGAACTGACCACAGCCCGTGCAAGTGCAGGCCACCAATTTTGGTCCTTTCGGCTTGACCATGCTGCGATGTTACGAGGGATGAGGGGATGACAAGAAGAACCGTTGCCACTTCTTCGGAAACAAAGTCTACGGCGTCTGTTCAACTTCGTCATAATAGCATGTCATCATCAAGTGACGATCGCAATTCAAAGTAGGGACCGCAGACTCGTCGGCAGTGTATACATGTAGATTCATTCCGAACATGCCATTCCGAACATGCCAGCGTGCGACCTGATACGGTGAAGACAATGTTGGAGAATAATTACATCGAGACTAAGTACGAAGGAGCCGCGAGAGATTCAAAGAGGGAGGAAATAATGGTGTCGAAGGTTCGAAGAGCGCAGAAACGTAATGGGCGGCGAGTTGCGGATGACACAGACATACGGGTAGGATACACACGTCCGGTGATGATATGCAGAAATTAGATGGGAAGAGCAGCTGCTAATACGGATGGAGAGGTTTAAGACGAGAGATGAGATGGCGGTGATGTGGACCTTTGACAGGGGAGAGACCGTGAGCCGATTGGAAGCGGTGTGTAGGAAGGGAAAGACAGGGAGAGGCGGTGGACAATGGTAACAGTGAGGAAACGTCAGGAAATTCGCAGAGTGACGGGCATAGGACCAAACACCCAGGAGCCTTATAGCTCTTCCTCCTCCTCCTCCTCCTCATCTTCACCCATGTAATCCGCCTCCTCAGCAACATCCAGGTCACCTGCCATCAGATCATCCTCGGGCCCACTAGGTAAGACAACGGATGTGTCAGTTGGGATGGTAAAATCGTGATCGGTATCCTGAATGTCCAGCATATTGCGTCGCCATTCCTGCATTTTGGCTAGCCAAGTGGGACAGTAGCAATTGCGAGGCAGTCCCACGGGAGCTTGAGCCTTTTTCACCCTATCGCCAGAAACCAGACGTGTCCTCGGAGGGTTTCCTTTCGTACGTGTCGCCCTGTGCGTGAGACCTTTCGCGATTAGAAATGATTTATTCATTTTCAGCATTCCTGGACGGCCATTTGGATCAGCCCAGTCATCTCTGTAAAGATCATCGAGACCCCGCACGAACGCGGTGAACTCTGGGCTCGCCCAATCGTTGTCGATAATGAGATAGCTCGCAGCATGATCTTTCTGGGCATTGACACGGCGCTGTCGAGTCGTATGACCGGGGTCTGTCTCGTCTCCGCTCATGTAAACTGGACCGAGCGCACAGAGGAGGTTGGTGTGAGACTCCCACTTGCGTCTCAGGGTACAAACGACTCTTGATTCGTATAACTAATATAAGTCAGTCCATTATCCTGTTGCGCTTCTCATGGTTTCAGAACGCACCGTTGCCCTTCTAGCTGCCATTCTTGAGTTCATGCGAGCCCGCTCGACCTGGTGTGCATTTGGTTTCTTCTCCGCCTTCCGATAGATGCGTCGCAGATATGGTATGTGCGCATCCAGCAGGCTGCCCACCTGTTTCGGGTTGAACAATATGGGTGCGATGGGGGGATAAGAGAACATTCCACCGGCGACAGCTGCAAGATATGACTCGATGAAAACGACACGAGATTGTTCGTTGAATAGAAATCCCTTCCAGTTATGTTCGAAGTCCACCCGGTAGTTTTCCGGGTTTAGCGTGATGGCACCATCTTCGCCCTCCTCGAAGGCCTGCACCTGCTCAGGAGTTAGAGGCGGGTGCTTCCTGCGTAGCTGCTTGGCGTTGTTGGACTTCAGGAGTTTCCGAAGAAAAGCACGGATAGTTTCCTTCAGAGATTTAATGTCAGAAAAGCCTGACATAGTTTGGGCAGTCACAACGAACCCTCATACGATTCAGATCTGGATGCCCCTCGAATATTTGGCGGTGTATGGATGCATGCTGCTCATCGGCAGAATTCAGGTCAGGCTGTTGCGAAGTACTGGCAATATGAGGTTCTTTTGGAACATCGCGAGCCTTTGCGACGAGCCTGGCCTTCCTCCGCTCTGTAGTATCGTTCGTACGTCCAACTGGTGGCTGAGCTCGCGAATGCTGCACGAGTTCCGTAAGTACGTTCATGACTTGCTCGTGTTCTTGGCTTCATGACAGCATAAGCGATCGGGTTCAGTCACACATAAATGACGTACGTACTGTCGCAGTCGACTTTCGTCCACTAGAGTTTGCATGGTCATGTTGAACTTCTGGAGTAGAACAAGCATCAGATCTCCTTGGGGTGGGCCTGTTTGGTGGGTCTACAACGGTCATTAGGACGTGAACAGGGTACTTTGTAGACAAAGAACATACCTTGCCTGTCGGCTGAGGAGGTACAGACGTTCCTGAGCGATGATGATGCTGATGATGTTGGCTAATGACCGGTTCGTCCACGTTCATGATATCGACTGGAGCTTCCTGCAGCTGCGGTGCCTGGAGAGTAATGTATTAGCCTAGAATTTGACGTGAAATAAATTGACATATACCTTTTCTTGAACTCGCTCCCGGTCCTAAGACGCAAATAATCAGCTCGTCTATCTATGTCAAAAGGCATACATCAAATTTCTACCTTTCCTTTGAGAGCCGCAGGAATCCTTGGGGTAGAAGTTGAAGGACCAGCGACAGGCGTTGGTCGAACAAGAGGACGAGTGCCAGTTGCAGGATCCGCGACAGGCTCTGGTTGAACGGGAGGACAAGGGGCACGTTGACGCAAAGGCAAAATTTGACGACCGTCGGCGGACTGTACTGGCACAGGAGCCGTGAAGCCAAACTTGAATTGATCAAATCCTACTTGCCGCTGCTGCTGCGAAGGAACAATCAGCGGTGGCGGCTGGACTTGCTGCTGTGGATGCTGCCAAGGGTTGACCGGCGGTTGTACCTGCTGCAGCTGCGAAGGAACAGTCGGCTGCAGCTGCTGATGCCAAAGGTCGGCCGGCGACTGTTGGGGGTAATACTGTTGGACCTGCTGCTGTTGCGAAGGAACCGTCGGCTGCTGCTGATGCTGCCAAAGGTCAGCCGGCGACTGTTGGGGGTACCACTGCTGGACCTGCCGCTGCGAAGGAACGGTCGGCTGGAGCTGCTCATAGTACTGATAATGGTGCTGGACCTGCTGCTGCTGCCAAGGGTCGGCCGGCGACTGTTGGGGGTAATGCAGCTGGACCTGCTGTCGCTGCGAAGGAACTGTTGGCTGCTGCTGCTGCTCGTGCTGCTGACGCTGACGCTGCTGCTCCTCTTGCTGCCGACGCTGCTGCTCCTCCTCTTGCTGCCGACGCTGCTGCTCCTCTTGCTGCCGACGCTGCTCGTACTGCTGACGCTGCTGCTCCTCTTGCTG
>SGPM01000523.1:0-13909 GCA_004802725.1 Antrodiella citrinella
TACCTTTTTTAAGCATGTCAACTTCTAAAGGTATTCACCGGTCTCGGTGGTTGGTAAGTCGAGATGGTCGATGACCCTGAGGCCGACGACGTGAGGGTTAGGAACGTCTCCGTCGATCAAAATGTCAACCCCCTCCTCGTCTGACTCGTCGGTGACGATAATGGTCAGGTTGTCGGAGGAATCATCGCTGTCGTTGTCAGCGATGGCGGTGACATCGTTGTCAGAGGTGTATTCCTCAGCTGTGAAGTACTCAGAGGATTCCGAGTTGGATCCGACGAGAGTCTCCTCCGAGCGGTTGTAGAGGATGAGTGCGTTGCGCGCATTACGACCGTAGATCGGGTGGGTAATCAACGCCTGGGAAGTGACGGTGTCCGAGTTGTTGGAGTGGAAGTATGGATCGAGAGGGGAATAGGGAATTAGAGCGTTGGGGGCGGTGGAGCTGAGGACGGGGTGAAGAATGATGTCCGTCATGGAGTTCGTATCGAGAGAAGGACCTTCCGAGTCAATGATCATCCTATCCGAGTCGTCCACCTCTTCGTGACAAGTAGGACGAGTGCTGTCAGAGAAGTCGCACTCAAATCCGGAAAGTGTCTGAAGGAAACGGTAGAAGTACTCGTCTTCCGCGTCGTAAGGGACTTCATATGCGAAAAGGGTAGTTCCTTGTAAGGAACGAGCGCGTGTGAAGGAGCGTCGAATCCAAGAGATAGTGTCTCTGGCAACGCGATGGTACATGTTCCAATAGTGGTGTAGGTCGTCAAGAGTGAGGCGTTCAGCTAGGATGTTTCGGTCTTGTACACGTTGGAGGAAAGGGTACACGGCGGGAAAACCCATGCGTAGATCAAGTACGGAATCAACGCGAACATGGAGAGGGGCGGGACCGCTCGAGAGGCCAGGGATGTAACCATGACTGGCGTTGTTGATGACGTCGCGAAGTTGTATGATATGGGTGAAGAGAGTGTCGGAGGCTTCAGGATCGGCGGTGTAGTACGTTTGAGTGGGCGAGACAAGGACGCGAGTGCCTGTGGAACCGTCTTGAATTTCAACGCAAACATTGTAATGAAATGAATAATACCTGGATAGTACAATGGGTTGGAAGGGGTACCCTCGAAGGGGTTGGGAAAGGCGTCGGAGAATATGGCTTCGGCGCCAGTCAAAAAGCTGGGGTAACCAGATGAAGATTGAGAGTTGGACATGGTAGGTTGAACGAGTAGAGAGTGAAGAATGAGGAATTAGCGAATATGAGTTTGCACGAGCAGGAGACGTAGGATGAGTGGGTGGAGAATGTCAGTGAGCTTGATTCTGACGAGACAGAGGTTCAAACGTACCCGTCTTAAATACTGTTTGTCTCTCAAGACTCTCCGCGCGCTCGTCGTGATGGCTTGCGTATGCGTCCAATTGGCCGTGGCTGTTCATCGTGAATCACACGGTGGTCTGCGTTATCGAGTGGCGGGGGGGGAGGCGAAGGGAGTGGCTCAGTTTCTTTGTCCAACGTATGTATATCTTCGAGATGAGATGAATGGTTGCCTTGCGGTTGTTTCGAATTGCTCGTGTTCTTCATATCCCAGTCGGCTAGAATCTCGGGGGCATTCCTGAGTTCATTTCGGGTAAGCCATCGGTCCTCACCATCGATAAAGCGCGTACGGTAAAGCTTGATACGTCTCCCATTTCGGGCTTTCTTCCAGGTTTCTCCGATGATAGTTTCGACCTCTTCTTCTGGAAGGGTCTCGAAATCTGCGCGGTTCATTATCTTGACTGGACGTTTGCCGAATTCGTCGGGAGACGGGGTGTACGACTCTAAGTGAGCGATGTTAATGACAGGATGAATTTTGTATGAAGAAGGAAAACGAAGTCTGTACGTGACCGGACTAATACGTTGTAGGACTTCGAAAGGGCCGTCGTACTTCATAAGAAGTTTCTTGCCTCTTCCTGTTTCCTTACGCAGTAAGTCGAGTGAATGCGGGTTTATGACGACGAAATCTCCTACTTTAAATTCAATCTGTAGTCTTCCTTTGTTGTATGCTCGTTCTTGTTGCAGTTGGCCTAGTCGCAAAGCTTGTTGCGCTTGAAGTCGGTACGTTTCAAACTCTGCGCTCATTTGATCGGCAGTATCGTGGACGGAGTCGGTTGCTCGAGGACGCGTAACCGCGGAGGGCGAGTGTATAATAGTCGACTGCGTCATTGGGAGAAAACCGTAGAGTAGATACGAGGGAGGGAATTTTGTTGCTGAATGAGGAGTGGTGTTATAAGATAACGCTAAGGCGTCGAGGTGACTACTCCAGTTGTCTCGCTGAGGGTTGATGTAGGAGCGAAGAGCAATTTCTAAATGTTGATTTAGAACTTCAGTCTGTCCATCGGCTTGTGGGTGATGTGCAGTAGTAAGAGCACGTACCATGCCCATGTTCGTGCATAGTTGCTTCCAGAAGTCGTTGCGCCATCGCGTGTCGCGGTCTGTAATCACTTGACGAGGGAGACCGTACTGAGTTACAACGTGTTTGAAGAATAACTCGGCGGTTTCTTTTTCTGTAACGTTAGTGGTAGTAGGAATGAAAATACCGTACTTAGTGAGTTTGTCCACGATAACTAATACATTGTCAAACCCACCAGATGTCGGTAATTCAGGGATGAAATCCATACTTACCACTTCGAAAGGTCGGGAAGGAATGGCGATTGGTCTAAGTAGTCCCACGGGTGCATGTCGACGAGGTTTAGCCTTTTGACATAAGTCACAAGTGCTTACATACCGTCGAATGTCTCGGCTCATTCGGGGCCAGTAGTATGTTGAGGCGAGGCGATTGTATGTCCGATGGTAGCCTGCGTGAGCTCCTTCCGTGATTACGTTGTGACCATCGGACATGATTTCGGTTTGAAGCGATTGCGGTACGCAGAGACGGCTAGAGCCGTTCCAATCTTCAAAGTATAGCAAGCCGTCTTCGCTCCTGAAGTAATGTGAGTATGTCTCTTGCGATTTGTCGTCAGCCGAGCTTAGTATCTTCAAGATTTTTGCAAACTCCTCGTCTTTATCGTACCCTTGTTTCCATCGTCGTACTTCATTGTCAGAAAGTCCGACTACGAGGGAAGCACGAGTAGAAGCCGTATACAATAAGGCAGGGGTTGTCTCTTGATGACCTTCCTCAGGTTCAATGGATATTGAGAGTGTTTCCGCAGACTTGTCCAAGGGAGATAGACTGTGAGCGTGTTTGGAAGCAACTGACAGGAGTTTCTCTTCAAAACGCTCACCTAATTCACAGAATGCGTTTTTGAGGGGATCGTTGATTTGGTCTCCTAAGGTCAACGAGACATTGTCCGTACTGATCGGTCCCTCTTGCATGGGAACACGTCTTCGTAGTCGAGATATGGGGTCTACATTGGAATGAATTCGTCCGGCGCGGTGAATGATTCGTAACCCTGGGTAGGCTGCGAAGACAGTTCCCCAAGTAAGTAGTCGCCTGTTGACGTTCTGGAACGTCTTCGACCAGGTCAGTGCCGCGTGATCAGTGATTCCGAATATCTGCTCACCTTCAATGAGTGATTGGAATTTGATTAGGCCTTCCTTCAGAGCTAAAGCTTCCCGTTCAGTAGGTGAGTAGTTGCGTTCTGGAGATTTCAAAATTCTAGACCAGTAGGCAATGACTCGTTCGATATGGACAGTGGTATCCTCGAAGGAGTCTGCCCAAGTCCCAGGTTTGGGAATGTCGGATGCGTTCTTGCTGACTTCGGTGACTAGGACTGGGATTGGTTCGTTAGCGTCGAACGCCTTGCGAAGACGGTCGTACGTGCGTGTACCTTGTAAATCCTTGATCTGTATTGGTTGTACTTGCTGTAGGATTGCTGCTAGACCGTAATCGCAGGCGTCAGTGTAGACACGATAAGGAAGGCCTTGAATAGGATGTGCACGAATGGGGGCTTGAGTGAGAACTTGCTTGCATAAGTCGAATGCTTCTTGGTGTACAGCTGTCCAATTCCAGCCTGCGTCCTTGCGTTGTAGTTGAAATAAAGGGGCTGCAATCCAAGCATAAAACGGAACATATGCGGAGAAATAAACCATCATACCTAAGAAGGTTTGAAGCTCGTGTAGGTTCTTCGGTTCCGCAAGTTGAGTGATAGCGTCGACTTTGTCCTTGTGCGTGGATAATCCTAGACGAGAGACCTTCTGTCCTAGTAGCATGAGAGAGCGGTAAGCAAAATGGCACTTAGCTGGAGAGAGCGTGATTCCGGCGTCCGCGACTGCAGCGAGAACACGATCCACGTGCTCCACATGTTCCTCGAAAGTCTTGGAATAAATCACAATGTCGTCAATATATACTAAGGCATAAATCCATAAGTACGGGGCTAGGACGTTCTGCATAATCCGCTGAAATATACTAGGCCCGTTTCGTAGTCCGAAAGGCATTCGTCGGAATTGATGGAGTCCTCGGTGTGTACGGAACGCGGTCTTGGGGCGGTCGTCCTCCTGAATGAGAACTTGCGTGAATCCTGATAGCGCGTCCATAGTAGATAACCACTGCGCTCCAGAGAGAGCGTTCATGATGTCCTCTTGTTTGGGTAAGGGGAATTCGTCTGGTATTGTCATCTCGTTGAGCTTCCGATAGTCAATTACCATGCGTGGCTTACCATTACGATACACTATGAATCCTGGTGCGCCCCACGGCGATTTGGAAGGTTCGATAACTTCCAAACGAAGCCAAGTGTTCATTTGTTTGTCCATGACTTCTCGTTTAGCTGGTGAGCCCGGAAACGGCGGGAGGGACACTTCCTTGGATCCCGGTCGGAGTGGTATAGTGCATGTCGCTTCCGTCGTACCTAGTCGACCGTCAAGCGAGAATGCGTTTACGTTCCGTTTCAGTACTCCTAGCAGAAGAGTTCGTCGATCGCCGGTCAGCTCCTCCGAGACGTCTACCGTTCGTAGGAAATCGGCGGTCGGGGTGTCTTCGGGAGGACCCTCAGAGGTCTTCGGACCTCCTTCGAGTGGTTCATCAGCGTCAAGATCGTCCTCGAGTTCGGAGGCGTGTAAACCAGCCGTATTTAATATCGAGGTTTCCGAACGCGTGGTCTTGATATCGGACGATACGGGCGTGGATGCTGGGAAAGATGGGTTGGCGAGCTGCTTGATAAGCTGCGCGTGGGCGGTGATATGACCGTAACGTTCTTTAGAGAATCGTGACTGATGATCAAGCCATGTGGAAGGGTCTCGGGCCATTCCTACGGCTTGTCCTTTCTCTAACGTTAGGGTCGAGTCGGAAAAGTTGGAGATGTGTAGATAAGGATGGAGTTTGGTAATCAGGGTATCCGGAGCAGCATATACATCATCTTCATTGCGTGGGGAGTTAAAGATCTTCTCAACGTATAAAGAAGCATCCTGAACTGGAAATTTAGCTGATACTGCTACAAGACGAGAGGATTTGGGAGGAATGACCGTTCGGTCTTGAGCTCGGACGTACGGGTCTTTCAGTTTCTGAGCGTGCCTTTTCTTGACTAGTTGCAATCGGCGTTGGCGAAGTCCAGTCTTGGTGTCCGAAGTGTCTGCGTAACTGACTTTGAAGGCATGTCCGTCTTCGTCCTTCATTCCAGAATTCAACGAGTTCTGTACAGGGACGATACGTGAGCTGTCCGCGAAGGTCAAATGCGTACCTTCTGCAGAACGAATGATTGAGATGGCATATTGATCGGCAAAGTCGTTGCCCAGTATGAACGGAGCGGTCATCCCTTTGACGACATAAGCTTCTACGTTCATCTTGAGCGGTCCTGTCGAAGTGTCAAAGAAGAGATCAATATCAATAAACCCATTGATAGTTACGTTCCCTGTTACCTGTATAAGTTTAATGCGTTGTCCTCCTTTCAATTTAGGTGGGGAAATAAGGTCGTGTAGTGCTCGTTCGGAAATCAGAGTGATGTCTGATCCTGAGTCAACAATAATGGGCGTGAGCGGCTCCGTTTGTGAGCGTAAGTGTGCCAAGGCAGAAGTGGCTTTCGCTCCAAGGAAGGAGCATCCAGGAGGGCGAGCTAATATCTTCTTGAGCACTTGTAAGCTCTTCTGAGGGATTGTCTTGGTTGCCATGCGTGTTTTTGCTTCACGCGCCCTGGATTGGTCGAAATCGCGTCGGGAACGTCTGTTAGCTCCTGTCAATCGTTCAGTAGACATATGATAAGATGTTACGGCTGTGAGACGATCAGTACCGTGTGTGAAAGAGGAAGAAGAAGACTTGTTACCTGTAGAAAGTGGTGGGTCCGGAGAGGTGCCCTCCCCCAGACTTGAGTCGTTGTTCAACGTCTCTGAAGTCGGGAGGGCGGTCAAAAACCCTGACCGGAGTCTTCTTCGTCGTCCGAGTTGAGATCGTAATAACATTCATCGTACTCGTCTTGCGCGCGTTCGGTGTCTGCGTCTGTGGAAGCGAAATTGGCGCGAGCACGTTTCATGCTCTGTCGTGCGTGCTTACATTCGTTGTCCCAGTGACGACCGCTTCCACAGTGACGACATGGGCGCGCGCCCTTCTCATCGGGAGGTGTACGCTTCGATACGTTCGCGTCGTCTTTGGGGAAACTGGGCTTGGGTAGGTTCGGTGAGAATCCAATCGCGTTGACAGAAGCTTCTGCGTGATCTGTGGAAGTAAATCGCGGAGACCAGCGATTGAATCTGTTGCGTGAAGGCTCGGTCTCAAGTAAGTCGTCCTCGTGTTCTCTAATAGCATTTTGGAATTCACGAGTAGTCTGGTATAAACGCGGGGTAAGCAAGGTTTTCCATGAATGAGGTGCACCGGCCATGACTTCTGCGATTATCTCGGCATCTGAGTATTCGTACACAAGTTCCAGGAGTTCCTGCTTACGAATGAAATACTGACTTGGGGTCTCTCGTGAGTGCGCCGAATCGCGGAAGCGAATAGCCATGGCCTGTCGTCGTGTCTTCTCAACCCAGGCTCGGTTCATAAAGTGGTCGCCAATGGCATCACGGATTTCCTGCCATCCAGTTTCGCAGGCGGCTCGTTCGTGGTCTCGTAGAGAGTAGTACCATGTTTCTGCGTCACTTGTCAGTCGCTGTGGTACGATAGTGCCTAGTTGAGTAGCTACCGTTGGTGACTTCTTGGATATAGCATTTATGCGAAGAATCCAGCGAGCGAGAGTTGTCGTGTCGCCGTTCCATGTAGGAACGATCTCAATCTTCAGTTTGTGATCAAAGTGAGCTTCGCTGGTTTTTACCGAAGAGGATGTGGGCGTACCTGTTGCGCTCTGGGAAGCGGGTTGTCTGAACGGAAGGTTCGGTTGACGGGGTTGTCTTCTTGGGCGACGAGGGTCGCTATCATCCCCGTTATCGCTTCCATCGTCGTCTGGGGGGCCGCCGTCTGGTTGACGAGCGATTACCGGGGGCGTCCTGCTAAACATCTCCGCAAGTCGAGATGAAGATGAGTGAGCGGCCGCTCGTGGTGCCATGCTTGCAGATGGTAGAAGACGGGTGATGGCGGATGGTCGTGAGGTGCTGATGGTAGTTGGGGCATTCTGCATATCTTGCGACGGAGATGGAATGACGGGCTTCGCCGAGTTGGATAGATGTGGTGCCATGTCGCGAGTGAAATCTGGCGCGGCAATGAGTGAGTTCTCCTCGGCGTCGTTCACGATGGAGGAATCACCTGTGGCGAGCTCAACCGAGTCTTCAGTAGGAGAACCGAATAGATCAATAGTGCTGTAGAAGAATGGGTCCGGCGTGAATCTGTGTACACTGTGTAATTCATGTAGGAACATTTCTACCTCTTTGCGAAAGCATGCCCCCAGAATTTCGAAGTCGTTGGGCGTGTATGCTAGATTCGCGGATTGGGTATGGCGACCCCAGATGGGTATGGAAGGAGGATATGCTCCCGCGGCAACGTGGGTTGGTGTGGCCGCATACAACCGACTGTCAAGCAGAGACTGTAAGGCTCGTAATTCCTTCGGATCAAGGAATAGAAGAGAGTTTACACTTACCCATGGGTGTTTCAAGAGGTTGTCGAGAGTCTTCGCTTCACGGGGAAAAATACTAGATCGTTCCTCGCGTGATAGAGTACGTGCGGTATTGTACCGTAAGGCGTCGTGTTGCATGTATGTGTGACCGTTGGCATACGCGATGTTAGCCCGGACCCTGAGGACGTCTTCCTTCTTCAGTATCGGTATGGGAAGGCAGGCCGGGAGGTAGTCCTCACTTCGGTGAAGACCCGCGAAGTGGATCGGAGGTGGTGCGGGGACCTGGAAAGCGTCGACAGGGTTCAACTCACCGCACTGGAGGACGCTTCGCCTGGATAAGGTCGAAATACGAGTATCGAAGGGGACATCAGGATCGGAGTTCTGGGGTAGAGGGTCGTTGTTACGACCAAGAGGAGGGGTCGTGGGGGGAACATCATCGTGAGTCTGTGCGTCTGATTTGCCCATGTCGAGGTTCGGCGTGGTAAGAAAGAGCTAAAACGTCAGTGAGAAAATGTGATCAAATAACTCTGAATGTCCACCAATGTTGTGAACGTGCGAAGTACTATACCTTGCTAAGATCGTAACTGCGAATGCAGAGTAGTTTAGCTTAGAGATAGTACAGTTCACGAATTCAGAGTTCGTTAAATGATCCGAGATCTCGCTAACGTTCAGTTAGAGAAAGAGATAGAGGGAAGATAAGATCTGAGCTGCTGAACACGAAGGGATCTCAAGAGTATCTTACTTCTTGAGGATCTTCGAGTACGTTTACCGTAGTATCTTACTTACGGTAATTAGAACAGCGCCTGAGTCTTTATTCACGCAGTGTGATAAAGGGGAAAAGATATGAATTGTGAGTTGGTCTTTGGTGGACGAAGAGCGAGTCGTTATATACATGTACGAGGCATTCTTCGAGATCTTTCTAGTAAGTACATGGTTATGCAGACGAGAGTCCTTGGGAGTCAGAGTGTCGTATGGCCGAAGCCCGAGAGATAGTAAATGGAAAAGGGAGTATGGCCGCATGGCCGAATGCCCGAGGTACGTTGATGATGCGTGAAAGAGAGTCCTAATCAAGAGAGGTAAATATGGTTACACAACAGCTTGCTACTCGCCAGGTCGCTTCTTCGTGACCGCGCGCCCGGTTTCCTTGGGGACGGTGCTGATCCAGTAGAGCTCGAGCAACCTCTTGACGCGGACGTGCCCGATGATTTCACCGCGGACGTCGACCACCCCGCCCTATTCCACCTTGATCCCACTCCTCTCGCCACGTCACACGATCGGGCTTCGGGCTCCCCTGAGGCGTCCATTCAATCACCTCCCGCTGCTGTCGAAGGCAGAGTTCCAATGGCGACCGCGAACGCTCGCGCTTCCTCCGATGCTGCTCCTGAGGAAGTATCGTCGAACGTCATCCTGAAGTCAGTCGACGAGATCGCCACAGTTTCCGGTGATGAAGCGGAGGGGATCGATGAGGATGACGAAGACAACGATATAGGATCACGGGAGGACGATGAGATGGCTGTTACCGACGACTGAAACATCCGCGCCCTTAGGTACTGTCTGTCGTATATTTCTTGAATGCTTGTCGTGGCTTCTTGGACCTGATTGTAACTAGTAACTTTTACTGAAAGCTTTGAGTAAATGAGTCTTTTCTTGGTATCTTGAAAGTCAGAGTGATAAAAACAGAGGAAATCAAGAGAGAAAATAGAAGTCAAATGGAGCTAAGTGAGTGTAGTAACTCCATAGCTGGGAGGTAAGATGAAATGAGAATGTGAAACTCAGGGTACTTGAAGATGAAGAGGAGCATAGAAAAACTTAGAGACTTGTCCGAACCCTACACGAACCCTACGTATGGTCGTCCGAAAATCGTCCGAGTATCGCTAGAGCCTTACGAACCGTGGTATAGCGTTCCGATTGGCATCCGCGGCGGCGAACGTCGGGCCTACTCGATAGGGTCATCCTCCCCCCAACTGAAGTTCTGACCGTCCCCGGTCAGGAAGTACGATTCCGCGTCCTCCAGGTAATCCACCGCTGCTTCGTCATCGTCGATAGCGTACGGGTCAAGCTCGGGGTCTGACGGAGGAACGGGAGGAGGTCCGAGGTACGCCGGGTCGTCGTCGCCTTGCGTGTCGGAGTCCATCATGTCTCGAAGCCGCTCAGAGTCATTCACTTCCGCACCATCGCCTTCCTGTTCTTCGGCCAAATCCCAGTCAGTGAGGACACCAACAATTTTCTGCTCGCCGTCGACGTTACTCTCGCGGTAGAACATGATGTTTCCGTAGCTGACATCCCGGTGCAGAATATGAGATGTCTCCCACACCCAATGGTGACCTGCATCGACTGTAAGGTGAAGCTCGATGTCGTGGGATGGAAAAATACGTACCGGTTACTACGTCTACAAACACTTGCTTGAGCTCATCACGATTGTCGATACGTTCCAGGGGGAGATACTCGGGCATAACGAGGATACGAAAGCAACGCCGACTGGCCTCTGGGACAGGGCTCATTTTCGCGCGAGGAAATCCCATTCGCTCATCATCCATCTTGCCGTTGAAGGAGCACTTGAGGTCGACGATGTGCTTCAGGAATTGCCGCGCGCGGTCGTCCCCGTTGAGCTTGCGACGTATGATTCTAATGAACTTGTCTTCCGCAGGCCGCGACTCCAGAGGACTCGCCAGTTTAGCGACGAGACGAACGTTGGCGATATCGAACTGTGCGGCCGCCCGAGGACCTGCTAGCACTGGGATCACAGTGGTACCACGCCCGACCGTTCCATACGCCGTGTGGACCTGACGACCCTCATCGAGGTTCACCTGAAACTCCGCGAACTGGACTGCGCTTCCTGTCCCTTCGTCGAATGCACTCGTGAGATCGGCTGGAGCGTCTATAGGTGGCAGAGCGGCGGATGTAGCTACAGGAAGGGTGAGGATCACGTCCTGGTACTGAACAAGATGCTCGGCATTGTTGACAGACAGGAATGGGTGGAAACCGAAATGGTGCGCGTCCCCATAGTGATGTGCCGCAACGACGAGTAGGAAGTATTGCGGTTGCTCGAAGATATCGAATAACTCGCTCTTGACGAGTCCCATACGGTCCGCNTACCACAGCGACATCTTGGTCTCCTCCAGCAGGAATCCAGTCGCGTATGTGCGCGCGCCGTGTGAGAGCAGTTCGTTGAGGTACTTGGCAATCTGGAGCTCATGTCCTGTGAGCTCTGGTGCATCGTCGTTCCAGTCGGCTGCAGGAAGTGTAGATGACGTGGATGAANCAGAGGGGACTTCACGTGCAGTCTTGACGCGTTTCGGTGGAGCGTATTCAGCATCGTCATCGTCTTGCTTTCCGCGTTTCCTCTTGTCTTTCGTTTCGAACACCTAGGNCAAACCATCCAGTTTCAGCAAAAGCAGACACGGAGGGAAGGCTTCACTCACCCTTTTGATATCCTCTGCAGAAATACGGAGATGGAAAGTATCTGCAGACTGCTTGACCCTCGCATACCTCTTCTTCAGCTCCCCNCAATCCACGAGATATTCCCAACGTTGCATTGAGATGCCNTGAATGGGTGAGCAGCCAAAGTCTGGCTTGTACTTCGCATACGTACCACGGACGGTGCGGTCCATCATGTTGAAGAAAAACATGGGAGTGTGGCCATCGGCCGCTGGAAGCTGGCTCGCAAGATCCAGCCAGATCTTCTCGAGCGCGATAGCTGCATCTCCTTCGGGTTGATTGGTGCCAGACTTGGCGTAAGTACTGCCGTGGTATCGTATGTAGTCCTTGGTGTTGATGGCGAATGTCGTGTCGTCTTCCAGCTCGAGATCGGCGAGGTTCAATTGCCACACGTCGCGAATGAACTTGGCGATAGGGAAGTTTCGGATGACGGAGCCTCGGAAGTGCTGCTTCAAGTACGCCTTGACATCGGGGTCCATATATCCTGCGTTCGACACCGTCGCAGATTGCATGTCACTCTTGATCGGGGAGGACTCTATCGAGGGTAACGGTGAGCGTGTTGAAGTTGTACTACTAACTGAGTTGCTCGTACCGGAATATGCATTGCGTTGTGGCCAGACACCCGAAAAGGCTGTCTGGTTCGGTGCATCTGACGCAGCGCGTCGTTCCTGAGGGAGAGGTGCTAGGACGTCGCGAGCTTCGTCAGAGTGGTTGTTGGGCGGCCCGGGGTCCTGAGACATGATGGTGTAACCGCGCCACTGGGGATCTTTGACGATGGGATAGCGGAAGACGTATGCAGAACGGTTGAAGTTGGTGGAAGGCATGGTTCAGGCCTCGTGTCTGACTTTTATGGGGATTGAGAATGATCACCGTGACAAAGAGATACAAAGTTGCTTTGACTTCCCAAATCGGGACGTGGCCACTCGCGATAGACGCCAGAGTACAGTGATTTCACACGTGACCGTGATTCCAGCCCCGATTGCAACTCCCACGTACGAGTGTCAACGATTGACTGTTGGCAAGATGTTCGACTCTGACTGCCAAGTACCTCACTGTGCATGCGTAAATACAAGACATCTACATATCTACATCGATCTCACAGCGACACGTATACGTGGATGAGTTCTGTCATTAGATGTTTCAAGCTGGGTGAGCCTGAGCAGAAAGGGTGAGGGCGAGAGGAAGCTAATATCCCGGTGCAGGATATGGGATGTCTCCTAGACCCAATGGTGACCTGTAGTATCGAGTCTACCGAGGTGAGGCTCGAGGTTGTGAGAATGGAAAAACACGTACGAGTTACTATGTATACGTCCTTGAGCTCATCACGATTGTCGATACGTCCCAGCCTTAAAGTGATCACCACCGGCTGCACCAATAATGTTTGTTTTTTTTACACGTGACCGCCTCAACTCCGACAAACTCCGACCTCTCTGTCGATATTAGCGCTCACACGAAGTTGAACCCTCTACTTCGTCTCCCGCCATTCTATACTATATCATTCTCACATTCTACTTGATCTGCTAGTGAACAATAGTTTGTGTCACTTCTGTCACTGGATTATGACTATCCGGAGGATAACGATTCACTTGGGCCGTCGAGTCGACTCAAGGACGTGAGCCGGACGCGACGAGTCGTCGCGACTCGCGAGTGGAATCAGGTGTTTCACCATCTGAAGCCTACAACTTCGTGACATACACCATAGGATGTTGATAAGATGGATTCTGGAGGGCCGCAGGTTAACTCAAAACCGGTGAGTCGCATCCGTATTCATGGACAATAGCTCAATTGCGCGTGCAGGTGTAAATTGTATCTCGACTTGTCAATACATGAAAACATGTTGATGATGTTGATATTTCGTCGCAGTACCTAGACCCCACTAGATTGCGTGGAATTTACCCAGCATGAACTGCACAAGGACAATGTCCAACGCCACACTGAGTTGACTCGACCAACGAATAAGTATTCATTCACTAGCAACAGCATATATAGTGACATCGCTAGTACACATACATCATGATCCGACCGATGAATGATTAAGGCGCACGTTGGTTTCCCCATCGAGTGGGTACTTATCCCGAGGACCACGAAAAGGTCTGCGCCAGGACGCTTGCAAATGCAGCGCGCCCTTCCTCAGGGAAAGAAACGTACGTACGGTACCAACCCATAGTTGCCCTGATCCGACGTCGGCTCATGGTCTTGACTCTGGAGGGGATCTGTGGAAAACACAACCACCCCCAACCCGGGGCATCAATAGAAGCGAACGTGCAGGTGCGAAGGAAAGGGCGGGTGACCCGCCAGACTCGGAAGCAGTGGTCCGCCCGTCGTCGAGCGGGCCCCGGACGAAGTCAAAAGCCAATAACCATCCTCCCAATTGAGAGGGCAACCTCCGTCGAAGGCATCCTGCACAGGGCAAGGCAACCTATGCGCATGGCAAGGGGCATCCTCCGTCGAGGGAAAGGGGGGTAACCAGCCTCCACATTGGGAGGGCGTCCCCCGTCGGGGCCCTCCTCCGTCGAGGGAATTACGGGGAGTAGCCTCCTCCCAA
>SGPM01000524.1:0-13793 GCA_004802725.1 Antrodiella citrinella
GCGAGATGATAGCCATAAGGTGCGCCCCCCCAAGAAGCGTATTAGTTGAGAGATTAGAGTAGAATGAGTGTGTTGGCCATATGCATAATGTACGAACGCGAACCAGAGACCAGAACTGTGAACGCGACCAGGTCATTTCGCTGTGAACGCGTCGCTTGAGCGGAGTTTAAACACATCCCGTCGTGCCGCTGCTCAATGTCACGGTCTCTCGAGCTCAGCGTTGCAAAAACATCATCCTCTGCGTATCCAAGCTATTTTTCCTCAATCGGGCTCGCGCATCGGTTTCATATAGCATCTGTGAACATGATCCCAGCTTTCGATCCTTTCACCTGCGTTGCGTTCTGCAGAAATCTACGTTGGCGCCCTGTCACCCAGACCTGCAAAACGCATAAATTGGGGCTCATTCTCTCCCCTCATCTTTTCTCTTTTATTCCTTCAGGAGAAGTTGTCATAGACGTCAAATATACACATTGTATACTACCGAACGAATCTATTTGCACGGGATGGTGCCCAGAGCTAGTGTTGCAAGAAATCGAAATCTTGCAACTCCAGCTATCTGATAGTATACCACCATGTCGACGTCGTACTTCGCACTTTGTCAAGACGCTAGGTACAATCTCGTCACGGAACTTGACAACTTTCCAGCATGTCATCTCGAGCCGGACGTGTCGTACTCCAACCAGTTGTTTCGTGATACCCAGATAAGGGGCGAACATCCGAGTCGCCAGAAATTTCATGACAGACACTTGGTCGTACGAGATCATCTATCATCCTTGAGATGAAATGTGTAAGGTATGAGCAATGAGAATAGCAGGGGTATGTATGGGGTATATATGATACAACTTGTGAATTGCATAGAACAATTAGTCGGAATCTTCAAGCAGGGATTCGTCGCTGGCCGACCGAGGTCTATAATCCATACTTGGCCAAGGCACATAGACTTCGTTGCTGTAGAAGGTCAATTATTAGCAACAAGAACACTACTTCGTAAGGACTGACACATACCGTGCGGCGTGCCATTTTGTATGGGCTAAATATGTGAAGTACTTGCGCTGCTGTTCAACCTCGTCAAGGGTCATGCCGCTCTGCATTTCCTCCCAGATCATGGTATAATACTCCACCGCAATCTCCTTTCTATCTTTCGAGTAATATTCGGTGTTCATACCAACGCCTATGGGGGTGATCAAGTGGTCCATGATGTGTTGTGGCGGAAGCTTGTCGCTCTTGGGGATCAAAAGCGTACGGCATACTAACACAACACCTATAGTTGGGACGTGACATCAGACACGTTTCGATCGTCTAAAAGACGTGCACGTACCGTGATCCCAGAACTCCATATGTTCTGCCCACGACTTCAAGGATCGACACTGAACTGTGGGGCCCATATCGTCCACTTCCTCGTCCTCCAGATGTTCCTCGAAGTCGTAACTCCAGGTGCATGGAGGGTCGTGCGGCTCCACATGTACCAAGTCTATGATACGATAATCGCCGTCTTTGACAAGAATGTTGCGTTCGGCAAAATCCAAATGAAAGAGACCAGCATGATGAGCCGTGACAACCTTGTTGAGGAGCTTTGCTCTGCAAAGGGACAGTTTAGCATCTGACCGAATGAACGAAGTCGGACACGTACTTTTCCGGCTTTGGGAGCTCATGGAAGGGACACTCAAGTCGGTTCCCAAATCGCTCTAGCACCAGACACGGTACAAGCCCACCCTCTTCGTCCTTCCCCATGAATACGCCGTACAGCTTGGGCAGCACCGAACCTTGGAGTTCCTGTAACGTGTCGTATACTCCTGATTCTACTGCTATATCATGGAGATTGGTGAATTTCAGCGCGAGTTCGGTTCCGTCTTTGCATGTGGCCGCGTAGACGGCCGTTCGTTCGCTGCTGTAGAGGGTCTCGGTGACCTCTATTTCCTGGGGCGATAGAAGGAAGGGATAATTATGTGATGGTCTGACCTGGCAGGTTGGGAAGTTGTCGAGCTGTGAAGCCAGATGGCCAGAGGTAGGGTAGTCATTGGGAAATCGCAAAGAGAACATGTTCGACATGGTGGTTCGAGTTGAACTTGTGAAGTGGCCACAGCGGTCCGGGTTTTCAACAAGCAATGTGGCGCCCACGTGCTACAACGGATCATTCCGGGGCGTCTCCTTGGAATAGTGGACGACAAGGATCATGTTCTCCGAGTCCGTTTTCTGTCGTCAGAAGATTAGCCCTGCAGGTCCATGTGTACTGTTGTCGCGACTGAACAACAAGACCGCACTTCCGATCAACGAGGGCCATGTCGTTCCCCATAGGGAGACAATAGTACCAGTCTCACAAACCACTGCGTGCACGACTAGACAGGTAAGCGTTGTCTTTTCCGTCTCATGAGAGTAATCATTTGACTCGTCTCTACGTGGCATAGCTCCAGGTACCAAATGTGATGTACATATCGAGTTTAGAAACGTTTGTACTATTTGCCGTTACTGTCAGCTGAAGCGACTCCGACCATCGATGTAAGCTTACAATTGCGAACCGGAAGGTCATAGCCGCACACTCAAGCTCTACAATTGACGTTACTCAAAGAGACTGGGTGCGGCATATGTGATCTATGGCCGTTGGATCCCATATAATCGCCGGTTCAGTCGTCCCCAATGCTCTCATATTCCCCTTTGAGATCCCTCACATTGCACACTTCTTCATGATACCACGCCGTTCAGCACGTCAGGCGGCCTCAGGCTCTCCCTCGCTCCCCTCACCTCGCTCTTCACCCGCACCTCGCACCTCATCTGTACCTCGCTCCGTACCTTTGCTGCGGTCGACTATAGCTGCATGCCTGAGTTTAGGCCTCGGCGACGGGCCAGAGAAACCTCCTCAGATGCTCAACGCGGATGTTGCATCGTCGACTCGTGATCTCACAAAGACAGAGCAGTTCTACAATCCTTCCGAGACGCTGCAGTGGGTAGCGTCGTGCCATCGGCTCGTACCTTTGGCAAAAGAAGAAGTTCAGTCGCATCCTCGCTTCCGCAGATTTTTCCAACGCGAGTTTGATCCTGGAAATAAGGACGACGCCGACCTATTGCATGCATTACATGCCTCCCGCACGCGATCCGGACTTCCTCGATTGATCCATTCTGAGGTCGATACCACCTCTCACATCAACGACAGGCTCGTCCATCCTGCCGTCTTTGCTATACAGTGCATGTTGCAAGAAGAGACACCAGATGTTCCTCTCGAAGGTTCTGCGCTCCCGTATGTCTCATCATGCTCGGGAAAACGAGGCGCCGGGGTACCGGATGCTATCCTGAATTACAAGGACGACGTCCAAGGATTGGGGGAATGGAAGACCGCGAACGCTATGCCTCCGAAGACGTTCAAACTCGTAATGGAGTTCCTCCAGGCCCTTGAGCTATCAGACCTTGAAGTTCCAGTCCGCTTTTGGTGGGGCAAAATGCGTAGCGAGAGCCCTTCCCACGAGGTTGCTTTCAGAAAGCTCTTGTGTCAGGTGCGATGCGATGCTCCGAATGTGATGAGATTTATCATGACTGACATCGGCTTCGCAGATATGGGGACAGCTGCTATCTCGCAAGAAAGCGACAGTGACCTTTCTGTCGTCTTTCGACACAACCATTTTCTTCTTCCGCCATCCCGAAGAGCCCAATTACCTCTTGATATCGCAACCGATTTCGTATGAGTGCATTTCTGTCATGGATTTCGTGGCAATGTTCGCGCTATGCATGGGTATCACGAAATTGAAATCGAAAGACCTCCCTCGAATCAACCGCAGCAACTGGGAATGTCTGAAGGACTACTACTCGCTCCACCCTCAATCGTACTCAGGATTGGACGGCCGACGGTATGTGCTTCATACACTTTTATTGTCCCAGAACTAAGATGAAACCACAGTGGTGCACTCTCCATGATATTACAGCAACACCGCCAGAGCATGAACAAAGATGCCGCTGAGGTTGCTGATAGGAAGAGGAAACGACCAGAAATTGCAAGTACTACACCTTCGAAGAAGCCGTCAATCTCTACGAAGACGAAGTACAAAGATGACGAGGAAGACGAGAGCGAAACGCCAAGAGCCCCAGCTCGACAGGGTCAAACCATAGCGCGGCGCGGAAAACCCATCGCGTTTGACCTGCGAGCTTCTCTCGAATGAGTGCGACGAGCGCGCTCGTGCCGACGCCACTACCGAAGACTCAGCGGTATTTTGTCGTAACACATGTATATACGGACATGCGCTCATCATGCCAACCTCTTTGTCATTGTTTTCGACCGATTCTTACGCAGATTTTTGTAATAACACATGCTTGGCGGGGTTCGACATCGGGTATAGCACAATCGATTCTGTATGTAGTAGTCGATACACGAAGGAACGCCGCCACAGCCCACGAAGCTGCGCG
This sequence comes from Antrodiella citrinella, assembly GCA_004802725.1. Classification (NCBI taxonomy): domain Eukaryota; kingdom Fungi; phylum Basidiomycota; class Agaricomycetes; order Polyporales; family Steccherinaceae; genus Antrodiella; species Antrodiella citrinella. The sequence continues at coordinate 4,390 of SGPM01000524.1, forward strand.
AGTCATATTGTCGTCGAATTTGGTATGGTGCAATCAACAACAAGCCAGTTTCGACGGTGCAGACAATATGTATGATGTAGGAGGCCTGCGATTTTTAAAATCCATACTAGGAGGTTCAAATTCTTCATTCCTAAGCAAACAAGTCCGTGAGTAAGAGAGGGGACAGTTCGGAATTTTGTATATCACGTACCGCTCTTCATGCCACTGCTTGTGGACAAGATACGTGATCCAATCTCGCTGCTCTTGAAGCTCTTCAAGTGGTTGACCACTCTTCAGTCGCCGTTGAACCTCCACGAAATACCGCACGGTAATCTTCTTGGTTTCTTTGGGATAGTAGACGGTCTTCATGTTGAGGCCAATGAATGTCTCCATGGCATCAACCACCGACTGCGAAGGGAGTTTGTCGCTCTTTGGAACAAAGACCACATGACAGAGACCAAGTCTGCCTGTATGGCGAGTACATAAGTTAATGAGATAATGTATGGACCGGGATGTTGAGCTGACCGTGATCCCAGAACTCCATTTGTTCTGCCCATAACTTCACCACGTAACAATCGACAAATGCACTTTCATTGTCCACATCGTCATCGTCAACATGGTGGATGAATTTGTACGTCCATTTACATGGAGTTTGGTGCTCCTCTGCGCTCTCGAAGTCTATGATGCGGTAGTCATCGCCTTCGACAAGGACATTACGCTCGGCGAAGTCCATATGATGCAGACCAGCGTGGTGGACAGCGACCAGTTTGTCGAGGATCTTCGCTCTAGAAACATTTGGTGAGTAAGGTAAAAGAGGTTGGCATCACGGACGTGCGTACTTGTCTTACTTCGTCAAAGTACAAAACTCGCGCTCCAGAGGTGTTCCAAAGTGCTCCATCACCAGACACGACATTTTTCCACCCTTCCTGTCCTTCCCATGCAGCACGCCGTATATATAAGGTACGGCGGTGCCCTGGATGTCTGCCATTACATCGTACGCCCCTGCCTCCGCTAGAATATCTTCGGGATCGGTGAATTTGAGGACGACCTCCGTCCCGTTTGTGCAGCGACCGAGGTAGACTGTCGTTCGTTTTCCAGAGTACAGGATTTCGGAGATTCGAATACGCTGCCGACGCAGGTGAAACTTGTATTTGCGTCCCGGTCCCATGTCACAGTCTGGGAAGTTGTGGAGCCGTCGAGCTACGTGACGAACGGCGGGGATATCACGAAATTGCAGAGTGAAGCCGGTGAAGCCTGTCGACGACATGATAAGTAGCGGATGAAGACATTGGAAGTGAGGTGCACTGGTGCAGTGCCACTTCAGTCGAAGTGGCCACAATTGCCGGGCCGCTTCATCGATTTAGGGCCGGTCGATACGCGACATCTACTACCGCCCTGAATGACCGTTGACGCAGCCCATTTACATCCCCAACTTTGATACGCTTGTGGAACGACATGATCTCAGAGATCATCGAGCTGAAAATTTCAAGAACTATCCAAGCTGTCGCCTCCAGAAAGCATACGCTGCCAGCACGTCGGACGACCCGTTATCACCCCTCGATTCAGAGCGCTCTCAAGCTATTACCATAAAGATCACCAACCTCTTGCATCACGGCGACTTTTCCTCTACTGTCTTCACCGACCATTCGACAGGTGGTCCCGTCGAGGTCGTACTCAAATTTGGTCCCACCAATGAACACGTGTTGAAAGAAGCTGCTGCATATAAGGCGTTGCGGGATATACAGGGCAGTATCGTGCCGATATCATATGGCGTACTCAAAGAAGCTCGGGCCGATGCCAACAGCGACAATGACAAGGTCGGCTCAGACCGATGTTTAGTACTCGAACGGTTCGGGGACCCGTTGCTCAGGGACATGACTTTTGTGGACTTGCCGCTCGTGGATAGGTGAGTCAATGCATCGGTCAAGCTAGCTGCAGTCCTGATCAAAACAAATCATTCGTCTGCACTGTATTCAGGGCGCGCATCCCGAACATGCTCGTCCGGATACATCAAATTGGTCGCATACACTACAACTTTGAAGAGGATAATATTCTCAGGAAATTCAATCCCGACGGCAGCTCTGAGTACTGCGTCAAAGATTGGCTTGATTCTGAACCGCATGGCATTGTATGTTACTGGGACTATCAGTTCCTCGAACACACTACCAATCCAGGATCGGAGCGCGTTAGATTACATGAGGATTCGTGTCCTCTCATCTACCAGCATGCACTGGTCACCTTTCGCTTTTGGGCTCCTGACCGCGACAGTAAGTCTCGTCTATTACTGCTAGAATGATATGTGGTTCATGTTGATTCGATCTGGTTTCGTTGATGATTAAGGTTGGGTCGACATTGCGAACACACGCTTCAGGGTGATGAAATACGAAGACGAGTTCGCAGACCTGCCCTCGCAGGACGTCATCTATGAAGTCGGCACACCCATCCTCCATGATCTGTCAGCATACAAGGACTACCGATGGAAAGATGAGCGATCCATAGCCCTCACTTTCTATTTTTCGGTCCAAAGGCGGCTTGAGAACTACGACGGCGACCTAGATATGGTTCTACGCAAGAAGAGCCACCTCATATATAAGGCGTACAAGGATTGGAATACCGAGAAGTGAGTTGGCTCACTTTGAAATTTGATCCTTTACAGTATTGATCGTGATACTCAATACTGATTTGTTCTCAGCGACGTAGAGTTTCGGCCACAAAAGCTTCCGCTTCCGGATGGGGAGTGGACTCTCATGCCGACGGACGATGCTTCGCTTTGAGCTGAAACTGTCAAGAAATTCGATGAGGAAGAGGATTCTGATGACTCCTTCGATGATGATGATGAGGACTCTGATGAAAGTGAGGACCGCTCTCAGGCTACCGACCAGGGCGACGACGACAAGGTAGAGCTCGCGGAGACCCAGGACCAGTAGTATCTCTTTACTTGCGAATCGACTCGGACCCATTTGGGTTGATGTATGACTGCTGGCCTCATTTACCAATTATAATAAGTCTCGGAAACATTCTGCATACGTGAATTGCAATGCGCGAAAACTCCTCAGCAAGGATACCCGTATATGTAGCGGTCTCCGTTTCATTGTAGAGGGAATAGTATTCTGAACAAACTCGCCGAAGCTCACCTAAACCATCTGGAGTTGGCAGGGCGTAATGCCGTCGTTCAAGATTACGCTGTCAGCGACTTGCCACGGCCTTATGCGGCCGCACAATCATCGTTGCAAGTGGATGTATGACTTTATGGCACATCTCGAGGATGTCGATGTAAAAGAGGGGCACGGGCAAGGCACGAGACGAATAGATATGAATGCGTGACGTGTAGGATTAGAATGACAAGGACTTCTGCAGAGTGGAAACACAATCCTGCGCACAACCGAGACATCTCATACCGCATTACGTCGCCCGCACACCCACTCCTCGACGTCTCTTCCTCCGGAATATCAATGCTATGAAAACATAGGCTGGTCTTGGGCAAGATTCACTTTGACGGATGCCAGGTGCCGAACGCACGTCCGTAGATCAAATTGTATATGATTGAGTCCAGGAGCCGATAGGGAGGTATTGAAAACATTGTAAGAGGTGCCGAGGAGATGCTAAACGTCTAATGTTGTACGAGGGCAGGTCCATGCTGCAACGAACGGACCTCGGCGTATCCTGGTAAAGCTAAAGACGGGACTAAGCTTGTGTTGAAGCTGACCGACACTCAAGCTGTCTCCTTCGAGGCAGGAATATTTGAATATCCAAGGTACAGTGCCGCCTTCAGCCTGATGTACATCTTTGGTCAAGCATCCCTATCTTCGAACAAACGATACACGATAATTAACAACATAATATGTCGCCACCTCAGCCTGCCTCTCTCACCTGCGCTACAACTCCAGCCAGACGAATATCCAAATGCGCGATGTCCCGCATCAGCGTCGAATGCCGCCGTTGCAGATCGTCCCAAACGTTGTCCTGCAATTGCAGGCCTCTCCTCTCCGCCACATCCTCATCGTCGGAAGCAGCTGCCTGACGCCAGGCCGGATCAATGGGCGACAGAGGCGACAGAAAGTTGCTCTTCATGGTATCCAACGTCCGTGATCCTGCAGTGGCGTTGATCCTGAGGTACGACCCCGAGATCGTAGGAGTTTGACTTCGGCGAGACAGCATGGACATCGCGGAGCCTGGTCTGGGGCTTGGACTCGGACTGGGAGGGATGTCCGTCTCTGTGCTCGTATCCGACTCGGAGGGGACGAGGAAGGACGTGTTGATGTTATTGAGGTCCCGGGACGCGCGGGAGAGAATGGATGTTGATTGGGATTGGGATTGAGAATGCGAGTGGGAGTGGTTGGACTGTGACACGTTCATTCCAGTCGAAGCTCCAAGACTCGTCAACATAGAGCCCGAAGCAGAGGTCGACGCACTCGCAGGCGGATCCAACCTGAATGAGATGCCCATATCGTCGTTCATAACCATGACACTGCGGTCGAACCTCAGCTCCTTGAGCGTCGAATTCGACTTCGACCCAGAGCCGAAGTTGAACTTGCCCAGCACCTTTGGCTTCCGTCCACTCTCCAAGACCTTCTTACGTGCGCTCATTCCGACACAGTCAACGAGTTGCTTCATGGCTTCTCGATCCGATACGGCGCGGCGAGGTGCAGTACGACGAATGGTGCTGGCTCGAGGAAGGGTTCCGTACGGAGACATCATGTTGGGTCGGATGGGTGTGGCAAATGGCTGGAGTTGATAGGGTCGTGGTGTAGCTGTAGCTTTGAGACTATCGATACCAGGTGTAGGTGGGATGAAGGTGTATGGTGTCAAAGGCACAGATGTGTACCGAAGTGGACGAGGGGTATTGACCGTGTCTTGTCGCACACTAGGACCTTCTGAACCTGCGGCATTCTCTGATTTGAAGGCTTCCATGGCAGGGCCCCACGAGAATCCAATGAATGACGCCACGCTCTGTTCTCTCAAGATGGATCGACTCGACTGCTGGGATGGTGTGTTGCGCACTAAGGCAATACCGGGCGAGGATACCGACGAGGACTGGAACAGAGCCGAAAAGGCGAATCCCCGCGAATACGACGGTGACTGGGAAGTTTGCGACTCACTCATCCCGTTGGACGAACCCAACGATTGGCCGTTTGTTGACGGCTCAGGAGGAGGCCCGGTTGGCGTCGCATATGTGAATTGCGGGAGATGCAAGTCCGGAGGTGGAAGTTCTGTACAGTGTGAGCAACACCTCCCTCGAAGAAAGGGTCACAGCTCACCATCAGATAGGTGCCCCCAGTTCGTACCGAAAAAGAAAGGATGTTGTTGTATTTCCTCAACATCGCATCTGCCGAGTCTCAGCTCCGCGTCCGTGAGAAAGCTAGGCGAGCAGGAATAAGCCCAAAGAGATGGTCAGGAAAAAGATAAGGCGTACCGGCGAAGTAAGTCCTGGAAAGAAGAAGACACTTTGATCGCTGCATTAAAATGCAAACTCCGCTGTAAGACAACTTAGGTGATGACCCGAGTTTTCGGTTGAACAACGCACAGTATGGTCCGTGATTTTCAGATATGTTTGCTTGATGTCTTTGGCAAAAAATGGGGCAATACCGTACACCATCTCGTACAACATCGCGCCCAGACTCCACCAGTCTGTCTCGCGACCGTATCCGCCAGTCACATCATCTCTCGAGTCATCATCAGGTTCGCCTGACATCTCAAGCGCGACCAATGCAGCTTCGTGGGCTCGCAATATCTCAGGAGAGATGTAGTCGCAGGTGCCACAAGGCACGAGACAGTGTCGCTTGGGAACTTGTTGGCTACCGTCCGAGTGAGGCTGAAGAAGAGGAGCCGCTGATCCAAAGTCGATCAGCATAAGATGCGCATCCGACTTGAGAACGAAGTTGTGAGGCTTGATATCTCTTCATGAGTGGCGATCGTCAGCACACAAGAAGACCAACAAAAGATATACACACACCTATGAACAAAGCCTTGTGAATGACACCAATCAATGGCGCTAATGATCTGCGGTGTCCACCACTTTATATCCAACTCTGAAATCTTCCCATCCAGCGGACTTGATTCCAGAATATCCCACAGAGTCCCCCCTTCAGCATAGTCCATCACAAGGTTCAAATGAGTAGGCGTCTGGAATGCGCAAAGTAGGTGGGGCGCCCATTCTGTATTCGTTCTGAGTGCAGAGAGCAAGATGTCGCGTTCCAATTGGGGAGAGCATTGCTAAATGATGAGGAGTGAGGAGTGTTCTATCTGAGACGGTAGTATTTATGTACGGAGAGGATGAGACGTACGTCGCGGGTCCGCAGGGCTAGCCGTTTCTCTATCGCCTTACGGGCATACACACGACCATCTAGCTGGCAGCTGACAACGTCAATCTTCAGCAGAGTTTGATATGCAGTCGCAATAACCGGAGTCGGAGATTGACTCACCACTGCAAACTGACCGTACTCCAGTGTCCCAATGATATGTAGATCTTCGTCCGTGAACCTGAGCTGGTCAATCTTTGTGGTCTTGGCTAACATCGATCCTTCAAACGAATGAATGTTGAGTCTCAATAGGCTACTCACATGTCTTTCCAATCACGCTTTGACCGTGCAGGATGCGGTCCAAGGCTAAGGATATCGTGTCTTCATTTTCAGCGCTTTCGAGGAGCTTGATCAGACGCGTTTTCCGTTTCGACCATGGAATAGACATTCATGAGGAAAGCTGTTGTCGACTTGTTTGGTGTATCAAGAGGAGATGGCGGCAGCGCAGCCCTCTGCCAAGCCAAAAGCAAATTTGAGCGTGTTGAAGGTGACCAACATGCGACTCTCAAGTTGACGCTGATTTCCGGAAGTTGCCGGACGTGAACGTTCATTCGGTGACAGTGTGCTGTGTGTCGCAGCCATACACGTGCATACACCTTTGTTTATTCGACGATGCGCGGTTCAATAAGTTTAACCGACATTCAGTAGTCACTCGTCTAGGTTTAACTCGAGTCTTCAATAGAAACTTCAGGTGTCTGCGAGAATATCCTGCCGTTCTCAGTGAGACGGAGGACGCCGCGTGCGACTCGAAGGTCGCGATGATGGGTATCAAGATAAAAGAAAGTATATTATGCGATGGGATCGCGTGAGGACAATGCAAAATAGATGAAGCTAGTTCGTTGCGTGTACAGGAAGAATACAGTAAGAAAAAAACTTTGAACGATTCATGCAAAGGAACGGGTGTAAGTGCTTCGTGCTTTCGCCTTTGGTGTATCACCATCGTCAAAGTCGTCATCCTCGCTTTCTGAGAGCACCACCTTTCCCTTGCTTCGTAGTTTCCTACTGGAAGGAGCTACAGTAACTTTCTTCCGCTTCAACTTCTTGTATCTTTCGGCTTCGCGCTCGGTTTCCAACAATGCACTATGCGCCTGGATGAGCTCAGATATATTGCTAGAAAGCGAGCATCGATATTGAGTCATCTTCGAGTTTAAAAGCAAGTTTACGTGGCCACTTACCGACGTCTGTCTAAACCTGAGCCTTCTTGTGGAAACCGCCTGTAGTAATCGTCCAAACAGCGCCAGTTGGTGTGGTTCAGCTTCGGAAGATCTTCCTTCTCCAATTTAGTGATACCCAGACTAAGCGCAAACATGGCCATGACGTCCATGACTGATATGCTTCTATGCTCAATTGCATCCGAGAGGAACAGGAAATTCGGTGCTTCAGGATGACGATAGAAGAACATGGTGGTGTCGAAAGACGATAAGAATGTCGCCGTCGCGTCTGGGCGATCCAGCAGCTGCCCCCATATCTACGGTGCAAATCTCAGCTGTTGTACGCAAGTTTGCACAGGATTCAACGTACCTGACACAAAATTTTGCGCAATTTTGCTGATTCTTCAGAAAGATCATTCGTGCCGTCGGTACCCCACCAAAAACGAAGAGGAACACCGAGGGTTGAATTTTCCAGGGCCTGCAGGAGAGCAAGAATATGGTCGAACGACCCCGAGGGCAACGAGTTGGCGGTTTTCCACTCTCCCAGTCCCTTAGCAACACCGTGCATAGAGATGAGGACAGCGTCCGGAATGCCAGATCCTCTTTTCCCGTTACAGGACGAAGCATAAGGAAATATCGGTGTCTCCGTCCCTTCTTGCAACATGCATTGAAGTGCCCAGATAGCGGGGAAAGCTAGCTTGACGAGGATGTGGGAAGTCGTATCCGCCTCGGAGTGGATCTGAGAGGGAAGCCCTTTCCCAGTATTGTCGGGGTGCAGTGAATGCATCAGTGCTGAGTCTTCCAGGTCTGTTGGATCGAGTACTCGACTTGAGAACGTTTGGAACTTGGGATGTGCACGGAGTTTGGCTTTAGCCACCTGTCCAAATTGCTTGAACGAGGCCACCCATTTGAGCTGCTGCAGGAGAGTGTAGTCCGCTTCGGTTTGCGTGAGACCCCGTGTAGATGATGCAATTCTGTTCGTGAGCATTGGGGGAGGTGGCCCAATGACGCCAAGCTGGATAGCGAGACAATCAGCGACAGTAATCAGCGAACGAGCATTCAGCTCTCGCTCGATTTGTGCCAACTCCTCGAGCTCCTCAGGATCCAGATTTGCGACAAAGTCGGGCTCTTGATGGAGGACTGGGTCTGGTTCTAGGACAGGCTCTGGCGCAAGGCCAAAATCATGCTCAAAGGTTTGAGCAGACCCAGATGGGATCGAGGCAGGCTGCTGGGATGCGGAACGTGCCATGATCTCCAGTAGTGAGCCAAAGCGGTGAGGAAACGGGAGAAGTGTAGCGATTGAGACAAAGGACCTACCGTGTTTTATTGGCAGAGCCAAGTTGCGGTGTCGACCATTCCAATTCGATTCTAAGCCATCCTTTGCTAGTGCCTCCAGCTTGGACCGTGGGTGAATCATATCGTCATGACTTCCGCGAGTTCGGGTGCACAGATACCGGAAAGAGAACAAAGTCAACCGAGTAACTTCAGGAAGTAAAAGAACACTCACTATCCGGCCAATGGTTTCGACTCACTCGTCGTGAACAATACTGATATTGTTTCTGCATGGAGCTCGCGACTGATCCTCGGCAGTCACAGTCACCGCCTCATTCAAGTTATTGTATTTTCGTCACCGACCTTATTGTGAAGTCGGAACGACGACTGGGGTATCACAGCGCTAATCACGGCATGCAGAGCCGGTTTTTACGTGATGTGAAAGGCTAGCGCCAGAGACATGTTATTCTCAATATTACACGAAACCACCTCGGGCTTACCATATATAGTAGAGCGAGGTCACGTGCGTGTAAAAATAAAACTAATAAGTTTCTTTCGCACCATGTTTAATTAGCCCCTGCATGCCGTGTTTGTATCAGACAGCGCTGTCCGAAGAGTCAGAGCATGAATATTGAACGAATTTTGGAAGAGAGATTGTTGTACACGCCAAGCGCCACTGCTGTTCAGATTCAGAACACTTGAC
>SGPM01000525.1:0-13728 GCA_004802725.1 Antrodiella citrinella
CGGAGCGCGAGTTACTGTACAAGAAGCGACATCTTGAAGATGTAGAATGCTCGAGTTGTCGAGCTCTTGCGATAGCTCGACGGTAAGTAGTGGTGGTTGTAGCGGACCGCGGTGCTACTTCCTGAATCGGACGTGCCAGTGCCCAGCGTGACAATCTGGTGACATCTGGCTTTGATATGGCTGGCGCGTAGTCGTTGACAACGCCATTGATGGGTTAGAACGTAGTAACAATCACAGTGTATAGATATAACAAACTCGGTTGTAAGAAAATTGTATTGAAACATGTGTCTATCAATGTGCCTACTTTGCGACAAGACCCTCCACGGCTGCGCGGGTGGAGGGTCTTGATTTGAGACTAGACCGGGTATTACGATGTGATTCTTTCCTCGTATTTAGCTGCTTGCTGCAGCCGACTCCCGAGGGTCACCCAGGAGAACTACTGCTGCCGCAAGTCGCAAGATTCTGATGCTCGGGATCCATATCTCGCTATGCAATTGAATGGGTCGCGACTCGTGAGTAATGTGGGGAACAGTGCTAAAGATGAACCCCGATGATCACGCTCGGTAAAAGCTGTCATCTGCTAGTAATGTCGCGACTCGCTGGTCGTTGGTCAGGCCTCAGGTCCCAGATCTAAAAATTTTGTGTGACTTGGAACGAATGAACCGAGTAAACTTAGAATCCACGTACTGTGAAGTTAGAATGGGAAGGTTGTAACGTATTCCTGGCTGTCTGAAATATCGTCGAATCAGCATCTTCCAAGATATGATATTCGATGGGCGCCCTGCGTTGATGTTCAACGTGGACAAGCAGAACAAGAACACTGGACAGAAAGAAACCCGCTCACTCGCCGATCACGAGGCCCTAGATAGACAGTGGTCTCGTATGTCATCTGTGAATGAACAGTCAGCCAAAATGCGAGTGTTAGTGTTCAAGTGCTACTGTCTTGGGATATTGAATCTTCGTAGTACCCGCAAGCTTAGCTACGGATTTCTGACTCGGAATGAGACGTGGGTCTCTGCAGCGTAGTTATAAATACTTCGTCTGCGTCATGCAATCCGTCATTGTGCAGACTCTGGATGAGCTTTCAAACTAGTAGGACAGTCGGCCAATTTGATCGGCGAGTCGTGGACTCTCGGTACCCTGTAACAAGGGACCACTAACGGCCGTGATGATACGACGGCACTTTCGAAGTTGCTGCGGTCGGTGGTGGTAGAGTTTCGCGATGTACGATAGAAATTTGTGAGGATCGTGCTCGATTTACAATCATCGATGTCGCTCGTCCTGGAAGGGACAGACAGCTTCAGGCTTCGCGGAAGCAATTTAATCGAACCACCTTACCCAAATCGGGAAAGCGTGCTCGGCACGTGGAGTTTGGACGCGTCGGGTTTCCCACGGTTTGTTTGTGGCCACGACGCGTCACTGACAGTGACACCAACATTGACTTGAACTGTGGCACGAAACGGTGATCATTCCAGCTCTTGCGTCCGCGTTCATCCATTACTGATGCATCAAACAGGCATATCGTCTCGCATAGCCATGTCTATGGATCTGAGTTCGCACTACTTGCCCGATGTCTCTGACATATCCGTCGCTGGCGAGTTCTCAAACGCGTCTTTCCAGATCCCATCCAATCGCGGAGAGACCCCCAATCTGCTGCTTGCAGATGATAGCTTCTTTCACGGAATGAATGACACCCTCGTTACTCCAGCGGCCACACACCAGCTGCGACGTCCGCAACCCCCTTTGACCCTCGATGAACTTACGCCACGATCCCGACGAATCCGCACTGCCCCTGTTCGGTCATTTCTGAGGGCAATACCGAACATTCCGTCCCCGCTCAAAACCCAAGTTACCCGCGATTTGAGCATTGCCCTCGAGGAGGCGCTTTCGCCGTTGAAGCCTCAGGAGACCTCATTTTTCTTACCGTCCTCATCAATGGACGAAAATCTGATGGCAACAGAAGACTCCCGCGTCCTCCGTCAAAGTAATGGCGATCTTACCTTTACAGATGAACCAGAGGTTCATGCAGGCTCCCGAGAGTCATTGACTCTGAGCCAGCTTACTCCAGGGCCAGGTCGTATACAGCGGTCCCCTCCGGCCACGCTTTCGGTGCCTGTATCGCATTCAAACGCAATTACAACGGAAGAAGTCCCTTTGGAAGACGTGTGTCCTTCGGGCGACTCCGACGTACTCGAATCCGACTTACCAGAACAAACCGCGGACCCTGTGTCGGAGGCTGACTCAGCGCTCGCCCAGTCAATATCCACCGCGAATATCCCACTGCATCATTCTGTCATATCACCGCTCATCGTCCCCGACGCTTCTGGCTCGTCTGGTATAGGCTCGAGCAATCATATCACTCAGTCCAATACTGTACCGCCGGGCATGATTGCGACTCTGCCCTCCAAGGAGTTGCCTCCCACCGTCAAAGGCAATGCCCGAACGAAATCATCGAAAGCTCAGACTAAGCCCAAACGCGTATGTTTGACCTCGCTCCTCTGCTTCCCGTGAACCTCCGAACTGACAAGTCAATTTTATTTAGACTGTTATCGGAGGCGGGATTAACAAACGGCTCAAGCCAAAGTTGCCGAACGCTGCACAAGATATACCCAAAGCTGGACGCCAACCACTCACAAATCCAACCGCTGTTCACGGGTCTGGGGCGGTCGGTCATAACGCCACTGAGAAGCGTGTTCACGACCCTTCACACATCAACCCAAGGAGCGGTACGCAGATATATACAGGTCCAAACAAAAATTCGGTGCCGGGCGGCCTCGCCGCAGCTCTCATGTCTTTCAGCCAAAGGACGACCACTGTAACGTGAGTAAAACTACCACTCTAGTTGGCTCCCAGTGAAACTAATCACTTATCTCTTACTTCTCAAGATCGGATCGTGCTACTGTAAGCAAGGAGCAGACAGGATCTGTGACTGTGCCTTCTCCTGCCCCTGCATCGGACGTAGGGCGGAAAGACTTGGAGACCGAATCAGCCCAGCCTCCACGCGAATCTCTACCCGCGGACGGAGACTATCAGCAGCGCAGCATACCCGGTGCGAATTTATTCAACTTTCTTGAAATGTTATTACCTGACGCCGAATTGAAAGGCACAGCTCTGTCACCCGCGCCCGATGGTGCTAGTGATCTGTTTTCGCGTCTTGAGCAACCATTATGCGAGATCCCTCTCACCTCGCCCCAGGATGAAGACATACGTGATCCGACAGTCCCGGCGGTCCCTCTGTCTCTGTCACCAATGCGCCCCTCTGTCAAACGGCGCTCTTCACCTGGTCCAGGAGACGAACAGCCACGCAAGAAGGGCAAAGATGACTCAGATACAAACGATGTATTTACTGTTGAATCCCGACAAGTTCGTGTGCATGTGCAAGCATCATCAAAGCCTACCGTCTCGCTGCGCTCTAAGACGTTGCAACCTTCCCGGCCAAAACCTGCTAATGTCCCGGCTTCCCGTTCTGTTACCGCGACGCACTCTAATGCGGCACAAGGCCTCCCCAAAGTCCAAGGATCCACCAACACGGCCTCAACCTCGACCTGGGGACACCCAACAAAGGCGACGGCGGATGCGAGACTGAACGCACGTCCGAGGCACCTGACGGCCTCGGGTAGCACTCGCTCGATCCACGATCAAAATCTCGTTGGAGGTGCTTCTTGTCGTTCACTGGCAGCAAGCTCGAGTAGATCAGGGGACGCTTTAGGCGAGGGCCTTCTCGCTGGGAACACTCTGGAGCCGCGGCGTCTCCCGCAGCTCGCACCCGGGTCTGGTGCACCAGCAGTGTTGCGCACGAGACCTGCGGCAGGACGCAAGCCTTTGATTGAGAAACCGGTACGTGATTACGATGTTTAATATCTCATGAGTCGCACGATCGAAGTGTCACCACGGCGTTCTTTACACTTCATATCCCCTTTCATCTGGTTCTATATGGTGTATAATCTGAGTTACTGAACCGAACGTACCGCGTTTCTAGATCCATCCAGCGCCGAAGCAAGAGAAGCCCCCCTTCGAGTTTACGTTTAGCATGGAGAAACGGTCTGAAGGCGGTAAAGCCGAAGAGAACCGCGCCACGAAAGGGCTGGACGAGTACAAACGCGCCCTGAAAGCAGACGGTCTTCTCCCGATCCCGGACTACAAGCGGATGCACTCGGCGCAGGAAGCCGCGCTGACTGCGCGGCGGGGGCAGATCGTGCCCGTCGTACCGTTGCCGCTGGAGCTGCACACGGACGTGCGCGCGCACGAGCGCGAGCAGTTCGAGGACGGGCTGAGGGAGAGACGCCGTGAGGCGGAGAGGGTAGCGGAGGAGAAGAGGCGCGTGAGGGAGGTAGAGGAGGAGAGGGAGGTGAGGGAGCTCCGAAGGCGTGCTGTGCCCAAGGCGCATGAGGTGCCGGAGTGGTATGCGCATGCACCGAAACGGGCTGCTCGTCTGGACGAGTCGGAGGACGTCGGTGTGTGACGAGAAGGCTGGTCAGGCCGTCAAGCAGTCAAGCAGGACAGGGAAGGCAGGGCTGGGTCTGGTCTGGTATCCAAGTGATCGAGAGCGAGGGAACAAGGACACCGTTCGCCCCGAGGACGAGGATTATGGCATTCAATTCAGCGTCAAGGACGTCCAAGATGTGATTTCATGTGTACGTTAAGGGATCTCGCAAAACAATCTTCGGTTTCTTTATTGCACCTTCTTCTCTTTATTCATTCATTCATTCAACGCCCTGACAAACATAACGGCATCCGCTCTTACGCCCTCCTCCAGCGGAATACAATGGCCATAGAGCCACCAAATACCGGTGTGCCTCGACGCGATACATGCCATTGTACTCGATGGGTGATAAATCCTCCTTGAATGACGAACACGACGTACGTATCCCTTTGAGTGAATGAGCAAGGGTACAGTATATTGCTTCCGTTCGACATCTGCTGATGAACAACCCAACAGGACACGCCGTAGAAGGTGTGCACGACCCAACGCACTGCGATCATGATCAGGCTCGGCTTTTCCTACCCCACCCCCACTCGCGAGCACGGTCGATCGCAGCACACACACACACACACACACACACGCAGAGAAAATCACGATCTTGCAACCTGGAAGGACTGTAGAATCCGTGAACACACACGGGCGCAGGGGCAGGACTCGGAACGAGTGGCATCAGCCTTTCTCACTCGTGTGATCACCCCCAATTGCGTACAGATGACCACACCACCCACCTCAGCGCCCAACTTGTCCACCCCCTCTGCATGTCACCCCTCTCGCCTCTTCACCCGCACGGTCGCAGTACACCACGACGCAACGGCAGTCCCTCCCGTGATCACGATCTGTTTCGAGAACCACTTGGTCTCAGTGCTTGCTCGCGCCTCGTCTCTCCCGGGCTGATCTGTATCATGCCTGAAGATGACAAGGCATAAGGCAAGGCAAGGGGGGGATGGATGACCGGTGACCGGTGCACACCGCACACCCTTGCTGCCTCACGTCTGCCTCGTGGTCGCTGCGGAAAATCCGGCCGAACGAGCTTCAAAGCGTGCATTCTGAATAGACCCGACGTGCGCTGGGATGGGATCTTCGTCTTAGCTCTAGCTTGAGGGAGGGGGGATTCGTATTCAGCGAAGGGTGTACACGATCCATGCTAATCCGGCCTGCTGGCTGTTGAGTGGACTAGGTTTCGTTGTGCGTAACACGGTGCCGCTCCCTGCCTGGTATTCGATGTATTGGATTCCTTGGACGTATGTCTGAAATTGAATCGTAGTGCGAACGTGCATAGATGATATCTGTCAGAATCTCAGAACGTCCGGCCCCACGCCGCCTTGATACCTGGAAACCGCAACGCTAAATGACAGGTGAGAACCAACAGGTCGCATACAGAAACATGCTTGGAAACATACACACATATGTACATATCCATTCCTACTGGCAGCGATGCGTTTTCTCCGGTTCCCAGAGGTGAGGGTCAAGAATTGTTTGTTGGACATCGCTAAGGCGATCGCGATGGGCTGCGTCATGTCACAGACCCATTGAGATATACCGCCCACCCTCTCGCCCCTTCGGACTTTCTGAGCTTTATTTACATCCCAGCGCGCAAAAACAAGCTCTAACCATGAGAAGCAACGCCTTCCCACTCTCCGGAAAGTTGGGTTTTCGCTCAGCGAGGCAGGGGTGCCTTCTGTGACTGCTCAGCTGCTGCAGCTCACGAATCACAACACATTCACACCGAGCGCAGAGACTAGGACGAGATTCCAATCGGTGTATTGTATGTATACGATCCTGTTCTATTCTATCGCTCGGCGTGCGGGTCGCGGGAGATGAGTGTACATGTTGGTTGTGGAGTCTTGCGATCCGGGGTGAGGGACGAAGAATTCCATGCGTGCGGACTGAATGACATACACAGCACACACATGTTTTCTGCGGCGTTGAATGGAGGGATGGGAATAAGACGGATATACGAGGACGCCGAAAACAGGCAGGTCGGACGGACGGATTGCACGTGCCAGGCGAACACAGAGCACAGGTTCGGTTCGTTTCGTACGTTCGCGGACATATTGGAAAAAGAACACAGGGCGATGTAAGAGCTGCGAGCAGGCCAGGGACGATCTGCAGTGTGCAGCGCCCTGCCTGCCTGTGTGAGCCGATTGGTGGTGCGTCTGGTCTCCACGCACTGGTAGAGAGTCTGTGAAGAGAGAGATCTCTCGTCAGATGAGATCAATGTCTGTCCAAATCGGGTTAGCAGCAACAGCGCCTATACTCAAGGCCATCCCGATATGGCAACTGTCCACCTACCCGTAGACCTCCTCCCTCCACTTCAAAATGCATAAAAGCGGACCCCCTTCCGTCGTCTTCAGGTTCATCCCAATTCACATTCACCCGCAGCCATGTTCACCACATCCACACCCGTCTCTGCACACGCAACTTGCTCGCACTCCTCGAGCCACCCACCATCACAGGTCGTCGCGTCCATCGCACCTGTCTCCGAGCACACAGTGTCTACCACTGCCTGTGTCAATCACGGTGCTCCCCAGTGCTGCCATTGCGGTTGGAGAGGTGCTCACGCCCCAACCTGCCCCTTCAAGTAAACCATCTCTCGTGTATCTCTAGCATCTTGTCGTCGCTTTGTGAGTACCCTCTCCTCGTACCCGTGTCCATGTCCTGACCGACACGCTCCCTCTTAGATTTATATCAGTCGTACCCCGATTGACCACTCTGCTCTTGTCGCATCGCACTCAAGTCTTCGCATTTTGCCACATCAACTTGTATCACCACCCCCCTGTCTACCGCAATCCGGCATCAGCCTTTAATATTGCACGCCTGCTATTATTCCCTCCCCATGCGGGAGTTGTACCAACCATTCTTGTTAATCAGAGGACGCATTTCGGAGCATGGAGGAGGGTGGCTTTGTTCGGAGAAGGAGGAGCTGCGGAGGAGGAGGGCTTCTTGGAGTCGGGCTAGTCGAGGAGGAGCTCCTGTTGTACATACCCCCACACTTGCTTGTATTGTGCACGTTTTCGAACCCATATTGATACCTCCACATTCACATTCCATCGTCTCGGAGCAGCGATCCGCGTTCGACGTGCTGGAGCACCAACGACAAATTATTTTTTTGTGTGTGGAGTCAACTCGCGACGTGCCTGAGTACGCAGAACATAATCCAAGCTTATCTTCCATCATCTGCATCAGGAACAAGAGCCTTGGACAGAGCAACAAATGCAACTATTCCGAGTCCGCTGCAGCTGCGCTCATTCGGCAGCAGAACATTTTAGCTCGCATTTGCGCGTACCGTGATGTCAAAGGTCAGCTGGAGGCTCGTTTTCGCCCGTTCTGGACAAGGATCTTCGCTTCCCAAGTTTCCTACCAACCACGCTGGTTTCCCTTGGGTCTCCCCTTGCACTTGCGTTTGGTCCAAGTGTACTAGCTCGTGCTAGTTCCACTGCGACGTGACGCGTCTCATGTTGCGTATCTTCGCCTTCTCTTTTCCCTTGCCGCATCCTCGCACCGGTCCCGTGTGCCGTCGAGGATAATGACGAAACACGACAACGTCTATCAATTCCAGAGGTACCAAATGACTCTCGGATCGTTCGGAGGGAGGGGAATGGAAGATACGTGTCTCCGCGATTCCCTTTTGTTCCTTCTGTTCAACGTTCAAGATGACGCGTTATGCTTTTTTTGCGACGTGCACAGGTCCGTCAGACTCGTCTCATCAACACACTGTTTAGGCTCGCTGGATGATCTCCGGTCACCACAGCCCACAGCGCCGCCATACCCATGATGTCCACGGTTCCATCTCCTCGTGTCGCGTGCATGTTCGTCGAACGAATAGTTGAAACTCCCGGGACACCGCACCGGACTGGCGATCCTGCGCCCTGGTCGAGGGACTCTCGGGAGATGACAGGAAGCGCGCTCGGAGAAGATGCCTGAGACGTTCCGTCATATGACTTTGTGACTTTCGCATGCGGAGACCCAAACGCGCCACGAGGGAATGGAAAGTCGCTCGTCCGCTGGTCAGACGCACCCAACGCCGGGGGCTGGAAGGTGAATATTGCCCGGTTCGATTATCGGTTCGGATCGATGGATCCTCGGCTGGCGATACCTCTCTCTATTCAATATTCACCGGTTCACCCGGCGGGTCCGGTCATCAGATCACTCTCACTGCTCCTGCTCCTCCTGCTCCTCCTCATCTGCATCTTTTGCAGTGGCTTCTTCTCGAGCTTACGCGAAAAACAAATGCAAAAAAGCAGCTTGACAAAAGGCACCGGACGGTGAAGTCACGATACGTTACCAGATAACGGGACATATGGATCGCTCTTTCATCATATGCACCACGGTTTGACGTCGATTAACGGTTCACCGCGACGAAGACAACAAGGCTTAAACTCTTCCGCCGTGGCCACTCCGTCTCTCGCGTGTCCTGGTCCCCTCGAGATCCGCCGACAACGGCGAACTCGTCCACGAACGGTCGCAGATACACACCACCACGCACTGGTCGTCGCGGTATGATGTTGGCTGGACCGCCGAGTGGCACATCCACTGTACCCGGAATCCGGAAGATCCGACTGTAAGTCATCCTACCCTGTTCGTTCGTACGTTATGCCATGCTATACCTTCTGTTTTGTGAAAGTGAACAGTGTGAAGGCCAAAGGGCTTCCTTCTCGAGGGGTCGAGGAAGCCCGAGATAACATACCCACGTACCCTTACCCACACGAAGGGATGTGGGATGTGGGGAAGCTCCACCTTTATCCCACTTCCCCATCTTCCTTGCCTCATTCTGGAAAGAACTTGTGGAAGGTGAGGGGGCTGAGGGGTCAGAAGCGTTTGAAACATGTCTACATGTATACATGCAGGGTCTGAGGCGTCTTGAGTCGAGGGCGTTTCGAGTGGTGGTTCTTATTTGATTTTGGTTTCTCTTCCCTGCAGCGACGCACCACATACCACGTAGGGGTGGACTCGGACGGACGAGAGCGATGATCAGCGGGGATCACCGCCCCTCAAAACCAGGCATACGCAGGTCATCGTGGAAGACGATGCTCGTAGATGAGATGGGGGATGGGATGACCCGAGACGCGTTATGCAACGCGAAACACAAGCTATCATCGTGGTATTCTGCGCCACCTCGGGCTCCCGGAGAACAGAACCAGCGCAGATCAGCGAGGGTCGCTGGGAGAGAATTCAACCTGCATGCGTGGCATGGGCACGCTTTTCTTTCTTTCTGTATTGGACGTTCCGAGCTGATATTCTGGTCGTACCTGCAGACAGATAGACACACAGTATAATCAACCTTTGGAGGGGGATGATCAGCCTCCTTCCTCCGTCCCCAATCTCTAGCCCATCTCCGCACTTGCAGCACGATCTGAAGGGCCACGCCCTCGTGCTCGAGACGCAGCGCGACAGACACTCAGACTCTGGATACTTCGCGTGAGAGCTGGAATGTGTGGGTGCGTTCACAAGACGCGTTTTTTTTCGTGAATAGCGTTGTCCGACGACTGTCCGTAGGGACGCCTATACATCGTCATCCCCTCCCGTTCTATTCAATTAGGATTGCGACGACGTCAAGCAGGCACCGGGGCTCGCGAAAACCTGCTAAACGTGCGCGCATCCTCCATATCCGGCTGAGGAGAGGGGGAGAGAAAGAACGCTGGGTGGTGGTGGTGAGTGAGCTAATGATCGATGGGCTTGACACGAGGAGATGCACAGTTCTTCCGGGTACACACACCCTCTTTCTGTTCGTTTCGATCTGAACTCCTCGATGTCTCGGAGTGTCGGAGTACGGTACGGTGGCATACATACATCGATTCGATCCAGATGGTATTGGAAGGCTAGGACCGTGTCTGGGGTGTGTCGAAAACTCCTTCAATCACGCGAGAAGTGCCAGTGTGGAGAGGCTTTGGCACGCAGCACGCGAGAATTTGGTATATGTTTGCTGTTTACCCTTGGGTTGATTGAATTCACATTGTGCAGCGTGACAGACGGGGGGAGAAACTATACATGCTTCTGGTGACCGACCGAAGCAACTGGCACAGGGATAGAGCGGAACACGAGCGGCGGATGTAGGTTGTCCCCGTGGCACCCTCGATATAGAGTCGCGCTCCATGGATGGTGGGATTGCAGGTCGCTGCTTGGAGTTAGTAATAGACTTTTCACGATGCCTAACTGGATGTTGTCGCGATACCCACCTTCAAGATTTCGAATTGTTCGGAATCTTGATCATGAAATGAACCCTTGAACGCGAGCCTGCTGCGCTGAAAGCTCCAATCCTCGGAGCGACGAAGAGAAGGTAAAGAATTGATGTCTGAAATTGAGTCATTTGTCGTGCCCGCGGACGTACTACTACTGCGAATCGCAGTTTGATCTTGACTAGAATCCCGAGCCTGAGCGAGCCACTGGCAAGTTGTAGGTCCACATCGACGCCGGTGCAGGCGGCTCCGAGGAGGTGCAGACTGATGGAGGCCAACGGTCAAATCACTACTAGGAAGTCCACAGAACTTTCTGGTCGTCATGCAACATGAAACGCATAAAACACTACCCGCGCCCGCGGTCGTCAATGCCCGCCCCTCCGACAGTCAGTGTCTCAAGGCACACATACGGATACCCCGGTAACATCGGATTGAACGGGCCGCACATTCGCGTTGAAATAATGAGATTTGAGAACCCAATCCCACTTCGCGGGACCAAAAGTCATGGCGGTGGGGTTAGTCCTATCTAGGTCGCGCCACACATCAGTGTTGCTTGAGTGCGTTCGGCTTTGAAAATTGAAGACCAAATGATTGTGATTGTGATATGACCGCGTTGCCAAGCTTCTCGAGGTTCAACGTTCAAGAACAGCCAAGAGCCCGGAGATGGTGAAGCAGAGATTGAGATATACCAGTGTGCGTATCTGTGCGTGTATTCAATAAGCGAGTACAGAAGTAATGGTAATGACTGGGATGGGATGCACAGATACCTAACATGGGTTCGGCGTTGTGTGATTGTAGGCTCGTCCGGACTCGGACCTCTGGAAGAAAACGTGTTCGCCGGCGAGTGGGGTATTGTCATCATCGGTTTCACCATAGGGCGTCGGCACCTCGACAGGCTGGCGACAGCCAACAGGGAAGGCGAAGAGCAAGCGTTTTTGTGGAAGAAGACGCAGAAGAAAGATCGTGATTCGTGTTCGTCTCTTGGACACTGCGGCGGTACCCTATATCTGTCTGCAATTCAGTTCTGTCTCTCACAACACTATGCGGTTTGATATGACATAGCGAAGTCAGGAGAGAGAAGAGAACATACGCTGACAAGCCACACTAGGACTAGTTACTAGTATCCGTAGTAGCAGCCGTCGTGGCAACACATAGGGTCCTGGCAAACGGGAGTCCGAGTCAGTCATCACCTCCGGTGATTCCGAGCGTCCAAACCAAAATGGCAGCCATTTTCCGATGGACCTCGATACAGCCATAACGCGCTTCACACACTAGGAAGGGGCTGACGCAGATATCGGCACATCATAGAGGACCTACAAAACCCGCGATAGCGATGCAGTCTTCTGGGCCGATACGGTACTTGTTGACGTCAGATCCTGAGCTTGAATGATTGAGAACCAAAGCACGCAACCCCTGGTCGCAGTGCCAAGATGCGCGCTGAGTTCTCGCGCACATAATGTTTATGTACATGGACTACGCATGTTCCTTTGTTTGGCAGAGCACGATAAGACGCAGCGTTTCTTCTCGTCGGAGTCGGAGATGTGTTTTTGCAGCGTTCAAGTAAGGGACCCTAGGGAAGGCATGGAATCCGCCTTATTCAATTTCCTGAACGCTGACGCCAACTTCAAGCGCAGAGAAAAAAGCCAAGGAGCATCCAACTACATGCAGCAGAAATTGCACAAAAACTACTCACGATATGTACGGCAACGGGGTAGATTGCAGCCCCGCCCACAACCACCAGTATCATTGTACTTGGACAGGGTCTGATAGATGCTTCGCTCAGGACTACGCCTCGTCGCAGTTGCTCAAGCTGGCCTGGGCTGTATGCACCGGGACCGGGGTGAAGCTATCAGCGCGATTCCGTCAGCCACGACATTCGTATCGAAAAACCGTCAGGACCGTGCGGGACGCCATAAAACGGGTGGAATACACCTGCGGATAGTATAGTATATGGTACAATGAGTACAGAACCCTGTTCCACGTGGAATAGGGTCACAGCGTAGGGGGCGAGTGTGAGATTAATCGGTCTTGACCGTTCCGTCTATCATGTAAAGTACGCCGTTGCTCGCCTGAGCGGTAGTGTGGCGCAATCAGCACGAAAATACAATCACGAGTGAATCCGACTGGCGGGACTAACCTCCTTCTTTGCGATAATATGGATGTCGTCGTTCACCACCACGCGCCTCCACTCCGGTTCTTCGTCTCCACCGGCGTCCTTGAAAGTGACAGTGACACCTTCCAGTAAAGTATCGTACGACCCTAGGCCGACAACAGACTGTGAAAACACGACAGAAAGGGAAAGGTAGCATTGAGACTTCTGGAGAATCCCGAAAGAAAAGGCTAGGGTAACGTACCGGAACGATGTGTGCGGACACCCAATGCTCGACGTACTCCTTCGACTTCGAATCATACTCTTCCTGTGAGACGATAACTCCAGAATCTGTAGGCGGGGGCCCTTGGTGTCTAATACCCGAGCGCAAACGAAGATCAGCGAACGAATAGAGCGTTCCCCGAGGGCACCGGGATGAGTAGGCGCAACTTTAACGAATTTGGAGACTCACGGTTTCCGCGAAAGTGCCATGACTGCTTTATTGGTAGGTACCAGAACAGTGCTATTGCTCCTGGAGTCCCCGAACATTTGGCTCAGCTCTACTTCTCGTGCGTAGGAATAGAAGATGGAAGCAGATGTCTCGATGGTGAGTAGGTCCGCGAGGGAGGGCATTGCATTCGTTAGCGGTGTGTATGGCTCGCTCGCTGGGGCTGCGAGGATTTCTTGTTCTGGTACGGCCATTGCGGCCAAAGGTAGAGCGAGGAGGGATAAAAGACAGAAACGCATGGTGAACATGAGGTTTCTTTGCAGTACAGTATACGAGAGTCGCAGTTCAGGTGCAGCCCAAGTGCAGCCACTGAGTGGTAGTCTCAAATCAAGACCCTCCACCCGCGCAGCCGTGGAGGGTCTTGTCGCAAAGTAGGCACATTGATAGACACATGTTTCAATACAATTTTCTTACAACCGAGTTTGTTATATCTATACACTGTGATTGTTACTACGTTCTAACCCATCAATGG
>SGPM01000526.1:0-13649 GCA_004802725.1 Antrodiella citrinella
CAGTATGAGCTGTTGGCAATACCGGAGAGTCTAGAACCTGTACACCAGGCTTGTTGAGACCTGTATCTTCTAGCGTTCATACTGTTTGGAACGCACCTTCCACATCTCATCGAGGACCACCTGAGCCTCTTCTGTGGAGGCCAAAGGTTGCTCGACATCGTCGGTACGACGCAGAGCAGTCGACATGAAGTGCGCTATCGCCGACTCGGGTGGCTATCAGTTTTCAGTGTCAAAGCTGTGGTCGCGATATGAATGAGTAGTTTACTGACGGTTGTGATGGAAGAGTTGTTGGATCTTGGACTGGACGGAGTGCTAGCGTCCGAGTCCATGTTGAAGAACAGTATCGACGTTGCTCGCTACGTGTATCGTTACGAGCTATGGGCCCAGTGCACATGGAAACTTTCGTCTGAATGCCTTGTCGTGAAGTAAATCGGGGTACAGCGGTGAGCTTTGGCTCAATACGCAGCTCCCTCCGTGCAGTGTTCGCAGCCTTCGTAGCTGAAAGACTTGAAGTGTATCAGATGCTTGATCGTCGAAGTTCGCAGTCAGAAGTTGTACAACAGTTTGTATACTGTGCAAGGAGAGCAAGATCAGCGTCTCCGAGTCATCAGGCAGCGACGGAACGTCAAGTTCCTTCCCATGCTTGTCGTCTCTGTATATCATTCATCTATGTACTCCCTAATAACGACCTAATCAAAACGAAAGGATTCAATTCACAAAGAATGTGACGAGAGTAGCGAAAGACTACAGTCTTTATGTCCCCCAACCCCTCTCAAGACCGATACACCAGTTATAACCTCTTTACTCCTTGACATCCGGGTCTTCCGTGGCAACAGAGGCACGTTGTCTCAACCCAGATGGACCGGCGGTGGAAGCGGGCTCGTCGGCAGCACGGAATGTGTACTCAACGAGGCTTTCTCGGAGCCATTTGGACTGCGGGACAAAGTACCAACTCAAGACACCGAATATGGTAACAACACCAAGGATGACCGGTGCGAAGTTGAAGGTAGCCGCCGTGACGGGGAAGAAGAAAGGCGAAATTTGAGTCTAGATCAGGGCAAATGATGAGCAAACATCCTATGCAGGTTATATGATGACGCCACTCACAGCAAGGATCAGTCCGTTGAACAGGATAGCGGCAATGTACATTGGCTTCCGCCATCTTCCCAGGTAGAAATGAGACGATTTGAAATCGTCCGGAGTCATCGTCAACCTTAACAAGGCGATGAGACCGTATGCGGCAGTCGTAGGTATTCCTCCAGCGGAGATGAGAGAGGTGAATGCGACTTGAGAAGGAATAATGGTGCACAAGAGGCATGCACCAAAGATGAACATGATCGTGACAGCGTTCTTGGGCTGTTTGTTCGAATCGACCTGGCCAATCCATCTCGACATCGGGAGAACACCATCACGAGCGACGGCATAGATGAGACGGGAAGCAGCTACGATAGCGACACTGGTGCTCTGAAATGCATATTAGCCTATGGTGCAACTCTCAACGATATCGTCACGTACCAAAATAAGGCCAAGAACAGCGATGATCGTCATGAAAATGCTGGGACCTTTGCCCAAGGCCAGCGCATAGATCTGGACGAAAGGCTGAGGTGCATCCAAGGCGAAGAATACGTCCAGATCTGGAGTGCAGAATAGGAACAGGATGGTCGTAGCGAAACCGAGGACACCAGTAGCGACCACACTGGTGATGATCCCACGGCCAGCGACCACACTGGCATTCTTCGTTTCCTCTGCAATGTGACCAGAGGCATCAAACCCGATCATGGTACCGGCGGAGAACAGGAAGGAAAGAATCCAGTTCCACGCTGCGGGAGCACCGGTTCCGTTATCTAGAGAGCACAATAAGTTTCCGGTAGATGCATTCAAACGACATCTTAAACATACAGGACATGGTGAAGACATCTTTCGCAGAGCGGAAACCGTACGTCCTGGAGACGCCGATGGGGAGCCAGATCACGCAAAGCAAGAAGTCGAGTATATACAACCCGACAGAAATTCGGAAAATCCTGGAGTACCACCGGGGAGGTATATAGTTGATAGCGATAGCGCAGCAGAGGATGCCCTCCGAGATCGCCCAAATGACGGCTCTCCATTTGACGTTGTCGTAAGTGGTGCCTCCGGGGAAATCAATGTCCCATACCGAAATCTCCGACACGATATAATTGGCGGCAGTCTACGATAACGACACAACATCAGCTTTGTTTACACATGGACAAATGATGTCTTACCTGACAATTACCAGCAGCGAAGGTCATCCAGGCTGTGCAGGACCACCAGGCTACGATGAAACCGAAGAATCGGCCGTACTTAGGCCCAGCACTTTCAGCGGCCCAGATATAAATGGAACCGCTGATAGGCAGGGCAGAGCAAATCTCGGCCAGAACCACGGCTGTGATGAACATGAAGATCATCGAGATGATGTAAGTTGACCTGCCAATTTGCATGAGATACGCCGTGTGCTGAGTTTTGTATATACCAACCACACTGCCATAGGACCGCCAGCGAGAAGACCCAAGAATATGCCGGCTCTAGAAGCGCGGAGTGAGTGGTTATAAATTACGCTTGAAACCCACAGCACGGACCTGACACCTCCAATGAAGTTGAGGGCGACGAAACTAGCAGCGAAACTCTCGAGGAGATGCCAGCTACGATGCAAAGTCTATGCGACAAGACATGGAGTCAGTAACGGGTATAACAAATCTATTATACGAAAGGCCTTACTGGCTTGTAACCTAATTTTCGCTAAAGAAAAACATCAGTACGCTGCTACCAGTCCCTCATGAGGGGCGAGTAATAAAGGCTACACTGGGGGCTTCCCTACGCAGGTCTCAGCGCTGATCAGGTTCGAACGGTATACTCTCAATCCCTATGCTCTCCTCTGCACGCTCGACAGAACCGACGACCCAACTTCGGATACGGTCGACAAAGCGAGAGATACAGTCTCAAAACACAAGGATACCCGTAGCCTTGTCCAGTTCACCACTAGAAACGGACGTTACCGATGGTAAAGTCCCACAGCCGCCATTCAACACCGCATAAGTTGGTCCCCCTTCAGCATGTCCTATGCTATTACCAGCTGGAGTTCATCTTCGTCGAGGATGGAACCATTCTCGGAGTCACCCTTGACAGAGTTTGAGGCGTCTTCTTCTTGCATGACGGAGGCTTTAAAGGAAAGAAGGCCTTTGCAGGCGTTGAGACGGTTGAGTAGAGAGGAGAAAGAGGGCGAAGAAGGAACGAAAATTTCCCGGGTTATATAGGTCTCCGTTATCGCACGCGTACGAGCGCTAGTAGTTGTTTTTGCCACGCGTATGAGCGTCTAATGGCATGCATCTCCTCCTCGAGCTCTTTGTTACTGTATAACTCTTGTCATTGTCTCGTCCCGTTCCGTTCCACTTTACTTAACTCTCGTATAATCTGTTGGATACATCTTGCTCTGGCTGTACGTTTTACTTCTCACATGCCTGCGTTTGATCCCGTTCGAGATGCCGTCCTCAACTCTCCAATCACACAAACAAGGCCACTTCCTTCCAGGATACACCTCGACCTCTCCTCGCTCTCCAATGGACCAAATCCATCGCCCACAGGCTCGGACTCGGCCATATTGACTGCCAGTCCACTTACTCGCAGAGCCACCGACCTTTCCATGCTTCTCAATTCCGATTCCGTAGAGCCTTCCTCCATGGGTACACCACTCTTCACACCTACTACACCTCGCGCACCCATCAACTTCTCGCATCTCCTTCACAATGACTCACCATCCTATCCCAACGAGGACGCGCTCAGCCACGCTACCCCGCTGCGGAGGCGATCGTCCGCAGAATCGTCCTCCTACTTTCCTCAAACCGAATTCAGTGGTCGTGCCTTCGGCTCTGTCCCTCCTCTCACACCAAGTCCTCTTCCGTTCCCTGTCAGTTCACCATCCCCATCAGGCCCGTCGCGACCTGCGACGTCCGGATCCAACGCATCTCGCCCGTCTGCATCCCCTCCCACTGCGAAACAACTTCTGCCAAAGCGACCACATTCACCGAAAGAGATGCCCCCGCCTCCAGTGCCAACTCAGTTGTCCGTGCTGCCTCGACCACAATCGCCGCCTCGAAAATCTAATATTCCGTACGCACCACGGCGCCGTATATCAGCACCCGCGTCTGTTCTGAAGCCTCTCACTCCAGCTGAGATTGAGTGGTACAAGAACTATCCGGGAGGTATAGGCTCGCAGGTTTTGAAGAGCAAGCGGAAACGCGCAGACTCTCAGGAGGCGGATGCCGACGGCCCGCCCTCCAAGAAAGCCAAAGACGTCAAATTGGTGGCGGAGCACTGTCAGTGATCTCAGACCTTTTTCTGCTGTGGCGAGCACTTATCCGTACACACCAGACAACGCGCGTCCAGAGGTTGGTGTGCAACAACGGAATGAATCACCAATCATTGGTTTGAAGAACTTCAACAATTGGGTGAAAAGCGTATTGATTTCGCAATTCGCGCATCCCGTGTTGGCTGAGAGTCCCAACTCCGGCCCCTATGCGCAGACGGGACCCGTCAGCATGCGAGCTCGTCCAATGGGTCGAGGTGCTGGCAAGGTGCTAGACATGGGTTGTGGCAAAGGTGGCGATTTGACGAAATGGGCGAAGGCGCGGATTAAAGAATACATCGGTGTCGGTGAGTTGCATGTGTTCTATGGCAGGCGTCAGGACTGACGCTTATATGTCAGATATTGCCGCTGTCTCTGTTGACCAGGCGCGTGAACGCTATAGTACACTACGAGGTCCAAAATTCTCTGCTGCCTTCGCTGCCGCGGACTGTTACACCCAGCTGTTATCCGCCAGTTTACCTCCGTCCATGACGCAGAGCATCCTACCACCTCATGGGCAGCCATTTGACGTCGTGTCGATGCAATTTTGCATGCATTATGCTTTTGAGAGCGAGTATAAGACTAGGACCATGCTTCAAAATGTAAGCAATTGGCTCAGACCAGGCGGTGTGTTCGTGGGTACGGTGCCGAATGGTGCACAGCTTCTGTGAGTTGCACCATGTTATTTGCATGTCTCTGACATCTGATACCCCTGCCTCCTTCAGAGAGCGGTTGAATGGCATACCTGCGAATGCCAGTGAACTTTCCTTCGGCAACGATGTCTACACAATTCGGTTCGATGAGCGCGTACATCATGGTGTATATGGACATCGATATTCTTTCTATCTCAAGGACGCGGTGGACGATGTTCCTGAGTACGTCGTACATTGGGATCATTTCTTAACGTGAGTAGCGATGCTATACAGGATGAAAATAGCCTGATTATACTCCGTATCAGGACAGCGGCAGAGTATGGCTTGCACGTCAAATACAAGAAGGAGTTTCACCAGGTTTTTGCTGACAATCAAGAGCATGCCGACTTCGGACCGTTGTTGCAGCGTATGAGGGTGGTCGACGGCAATGGTGAAAGCCATATGGACGAAGACCAGTGGGAAGCAGCCAGTGAGTGTCTGCTTACGTCTCCCAGCGTCCGTAGTCGCAGTAGTACGCCGGTACATGTCGTTATTCCATGTATCGGTATCGTCATCCTTTTGTCTTCTGGGCTCACATCGTCCTTCTGCGCATCGCTGACAATATCTCTTCCTCATAGACATATACATCGCATTTGCTTTTGAGAAGCGGTGACATGACACCGCTCCGGGCATCCTCTTCTGACCGATGAAAAACTCGGGCGAGATTATGGTTGGGTGCTACAGTGTTCCACGGGTGATTGAGGAAGTACGATTAGCCTTCCAACGTAACCTGTGAACATGTACGAATTGGATACCAATTGCACTGGACGCTGTAACATAGCTCTGAGGTGTGAGTACCTCCGGTTTCGTACGAAGGAATCCGAAAGAAGACCGGGCCGACGGCGCGTTGGCGTGAGAATATGTACAAACGCCCGGCAAGAGGCGCAGTCAGTATAGGCGCTAAAGTCGTTGACGATCCCTCTCTCATTGTCAAAACGTCTCTCCTCGTCGTTGCCCTCGATAGCGACACTACTGTCGCCGTCCCAGCCGCATTTCAGAAGGCCTTGCTTCCTTTCAGTCCGTCAGTTCGGCTCAGCCATGTCGGCTGCTCCCAGCGCACAGTATGTCCCCTCTCATAATCTCATTAGTAAGATGATTCCCAACATTGTTCGCTCCTTCCCCCTCGTCCTCGCAGGAAGAAGATTAGGATTACCGGTATGTTCTACTATGCTCTTTGCGAGGGCGTCATCACTGACCGCTCTGGTCCATTCGTAGTGGTCGCTGCCGATGGTCTCTCCAAGCGCGAAGTGTTCCGCCTTCCGGACCCGTTTGCTGTAATCACCGTCGATGCGGAGCAGACCCATACTACTAGTGTTATCAAGAAGACCTTGAACCCATACTGGAACGAAAGCTTTGATATGTGTGTACACTTTCGGGCTCGCCCTTGTACTCGATCTAGTATTCATGCGTGTTGCCACAGTACCGTGAAGGACTCGTCTGTCATTGCGGTGCAGATATTTGACCAGAAGAAGTTCAAGAGGAGGGATCAGGGTTTTTTGGGTGTGGTCAACGTTCGTGTGAGCGACGTGATAGACTTGGATTTGGGTGGTCATGGTGCGTCCTCTCATTTTCACAATCACACTTGATCTAACTTGTGACCTCAGAGATGCTTACTCTGGACCTTAAGAAGTCCAACGACAACCTCGTCGTTCACGGGAAGCTTATCATATACCTCTCAACGAATATCAGTCAACCTATCAACAACCCAACTGGCTCTCCTGCTGCAGACGGATCTGTTGTAGACAACGCCAGCTCCGCCAATCTCGCTGCCAGTAACAGCAACCTCTCTCGTACGCCTTCACACAATACAGGTGCCGCTGACAATGCGAGCGTCCACGTTACTATGCCTACCCCTAGCGCAACCCCTGCTGCTGCGACCGTTCCGTCGCCCGAACCACAAGCACCAATCTCGGCGTCTAATCCCACGCGACCAGTTTCTTCCGGCAGTGCAGTCTCCCCCTCCGCTCAGACCCAAGCACCCACCACCTCCGCCGGTGCGAACGCACAAGCGGCGTCTAACAACAACGCTCAGATGCGCAACTTCAACCCTCACGAAGACCAATATGGTCCCCTTCCCGGAGGGTGGGAGCGCAGGATCGACCCGCTTGGTCGTACATACTACGTAGATCACAACACTCGCAGCACGACATGGAACCGGCCATCGGCAAGTCAGACTGTCAACACCAACGCCCAGGATGGCGAGACGAATGCCGCTCGCGATCAGCACAATCGTCGTATTTTGGCCGACGACATGTTGGAAGCAAACAACTCTGGCAACGTGACCCGTGCGCCCTCAACTGCGCCCCCCGCGGCCAACACCGCCGCAGCCGCTGTGATGGCAAGCGGCAATGTCACAACTTCTGGAGCTGGTCCTCTTCCCGCAGGATGGGAAGAGCGATACACCCCTGAAGGGCGACCTTACTATGTTGATCACAACACTAGGACGACGACCTGGGTTGATCCCCGCCGGCAGACTGTTATCCGCGTTATGGGTCCCAACGGGCAAAACGCCGCTCTCCAGCCCCAGACTATTTCTCAGCTGGGTCCTCTTCCCTCAGGATGGGAGATGCGTCTCACTTCAACCGCTCGGGTTTACTTCGTGGATCACAACACGAAGACGACTACTTGGGACGATCCTCGCCTGCCCTCGACTCTGGATGCGAACGTGCCTCAATACAAACGTGACTTCCGAAGGAAGCTCATCTACTTCAGGAGTCAGCCCGCCATGCGTGCTCAGCCTGGAAACTGCCAGGTTAAAGTTCGCCGTAATCATATCTTCGAGGACAGTTATGCAGAAATCATGAGACAGACACCGAATGATCTGAAGAAGCGTCTCATGATTAAGTTCGACGGAGAGGACGGTCTTGATTATGGAGGTCTTTCCAGGTACGTTTTAATACTTTTCGGAGGGTTCGTAGTACTGACTAATAGCTTAGGGAGTTCTTCTTCCTGCTCTCGCATGAGATGTTCAACCCATTCTACTGTCTCTTCGAGTATTCGGCACATGACAACTACACCCTGCAGATTAACCCTGCATCTGGTGTTAACCCTGAGCACTTGAACTACTTCAAGTTCATTGGTCGTTGCCTAGGCCTTGGTATTTTCCACCGCAGGTTCTTGGACGCGTACTTCATTACCGCGTTCTACAAGATGATTCTGAAGAAGAAGGTCACTCTCGCTGACTTGGAGAGTGTCGACGCTGAACTGCATCGCGGTTTGACTTGGATGCTGTGCGTAGTGCCTTCGTGCTTTGTTCGACGAAAAGAATATTCACCCTCATTGCAGTGACAATGATATCACGGATGTCATCGACGAGACCTTTACCACCACCGAGGAGCGATTCGGTGAGATGGTGACTGTTGAGCTCAAGCCCGGAGGTGGCGACGAGCCGGTCACAGAAGATAACAAGAAGGAGTATGTCAACTGTGTGGTGGAGTACCGTATCAGCAAGCGTGTCAAGGAGCAGTTCGACGCTTTCATGTCTGGCTTCAGCGAGCTCATCCCGCAGGAGCTCGTCAATGTCTTCGACGAGCGCGAGTTGGAGCTGTTGATTGGTGGTATGTCCGAGATTGATGTGTACGTGTCTCACTTCATACTCGAAGCGCATATGCTAATCTGCATGATTTAGCGATGACTGGAGCAAGTTCACCGACTATCGTGGCTACGAAGTCAACGACGAAGTCATTCAATGGTTCTGGCAGTGCATTCGCAGCTGGCCACCTGAACGCAAGTCTCGTCTGCTTCAGTTCGCGACTGGCACGTCTCGTATTCCCGTCAACGGGTTCAAGGATCTCCAGGGCTCCGATGGTCCCAGAAGATTCACTATTGAGAAGTCTGGTGACCCAAGCCAACTACCAAAGAGTCATACATGCTTCAACCGCATTGACTTGCCACCGTACAAGGATTATAACACGTTAGAGCAGAAGTTGACGTTGGCGGTAGAGTGCGTATGGTTTTCTTTGGTCTCCGTATTATGCTGATCTGCTTCGCTACAGGGAAACTGTTGGCTTCGGTCAAGAGTAAAGTCACGAAAGCCCACGACAGTCACGCCGGAAGGATTTTTTGTGTTCGCCCTCACTTATCTCCCACACCCCACCGTTCACTCATGATATCCTATGCACCGTTTTTGGATTGCACATGTTCCCATAATGTCTTCGCGACGCCTCTCCCCATGCCTCGTCCCGTCTGTATCTATTTCTCTTTGCCTGCCTCTTACACTGGCTTTCTCGCTCTCGGTGTTGGTCTCTATGATGTTCTTCTTTTTATCCGTCTCTATCTGTCTTTCGTCTCGTGTGCTCTGTTACTTTACACGGTGACAATTTCTTCCCGATGTGTAGCAACGGACGTTTCTACCACAGCACGATGCAAGCTTTTTACACTGTAACATGATGCGAAAAGTGGCTATTCCTGCCGACTGCATAAAGCCACAACGCTCAATGTCCACCTTCCCTTCCTATGTCACATCTGTAACGATGAATGCGTTCAGTTCTATCTGCTGATCCTGCGCAGGCGTGAACGTCTTTCGCTGAACCTCAGTGATACACACGTACATGTAAAGCTTGCCTTGGCATGGGAAGGAACTTGACGCTGTGCCGTTGCCTGTTTCAACGACTATACTAATAGACTGCAGCTGGGGGACGTTGACCTTCCTCAGGCTCTTCTTGCGCTGCATTCCAACTTTGTTCAGCTTCTGACTTAGAGCTTCGACGGCCAAGCATCTGATACACGGTGACTTTCAATCCTCCGGTCGGAGCTACGCATCCTGCGTAGACGTCGAGTTGCTTTACGACAAGGCATTTGGACCTAAGTCTGAATCTCCATGACACTTTGGGGCATGATTATAACGATAAAAACAATATACTGATAGCGAGCAACGTCGCTACTATTCTTCAACATGGACACTAGCAATCCGCCCAATCCAGGATTCAACAACTCTGCCCACAGAGTCACAACTGTTGGTACACTACTCATTTCACAGTGTCCAACCTTTGACGCTATATATTGACAGCCATCGGCGATAGCGCACTTCATGTCGACTGCTCTGCGTCGTACCGACGATGTCGAGCAACCTTTGGCCTCCACAGAAGAGGCTCAGGTGGTCCTCGATGAGATGTGGAAGGTGCGTTCCAAACAGTATGAACGCTAGAAGATACAGGTCTCAACAAGCCTGGTGTACAGGTTCTAGACTCTCCGGTATTGCCAACAGCTCATACTGGTGGATCTCCGTTCTTCGTCTATCGAAATTCACTCCGGAAGCTCTGCCTCAAAGTGGCTATCAGGCATGACATACTGCCTACCGCGCTCATTCTCAAAGAGGTGCATGTAATAGAGGGGATCGAGTGCGGTGGTGGTGGTTTTGCAGACGTGTATTGCGGCACGTTCCGTGGAGAGAAAGTCGCTCTCAAGCGGCTTCGTATTTATCTCATGTCTTCGCAAATACAAAAGCAAGAAATCAAGAAGGTTGGTCATGTAGTCCTTGTTTCCGAATCATTTCGATGCTGAAAGACAAATTCCTTCGTAGGCATTTTGCCGCGAATCGATACTGTGGAAGAACCTGGTGCACGACCATATACTTCCGTTCCTGGGGGTTGCGGAAGATGCGTTCAAAGGTGCAATCTGCATGGTGTTGCCCTGGCAAGAGCGGGGTAGTCTTCGACACTACCTTGAGGCTCAGAAGCAGGTCGAGGAGATGAGTGACGAGCAGATCGCGTTGGCTGTGGATCGATGGGTACGTTGCAGTCATCGCATGACTCGCAGTGCTAGTCCCCTAACGACACCGTATAGCTCTATAGCTCTATCAGACCGGTCTTGGTTTGGAGTATCTACACGAGGAAGGGATCGTCCACGGCGATTTGCACGCAGGCAATATTCTCGTCGACGACGTCGGCAACGCACGTCTCACTGACTTCGGCATGGCGCTGATCGCTGAAGCTAATGAGTACAACTATGGTTCTATTCACGGAGGAGGCGCGACTCGTTGGCAAGCTCCGGAGCTCATAGACCCCGAGGAGTTTGGGCTGACGTCGAGGCGACCAACGAAGCAGAGCGACATGTTCTCGTTCGCATGCACGGCTATAGAGGTGCGCTTCTTGTATGTATGAGTCGAGTCTATGTCTGACATGCATTTCCCGAATGGGCAGCTTTACACCGGCAAGCCACCATTTCCCGATATCACCAACCACAAAGTATCCGTTCGGTACGTGAGCGGCGACAGGCCGCCCAGGCCCTCTCTTCCTGCTGGAACATTCATGTCCGATGCGGTGTGGACGTTGATGGATTCGTGTTGGGCGCACCGGATTTTGGCGCGCCCTCCTGTCCAGCAGGTTGTTGTCGAGCTCGCAGCAGTCACAGCGGGTGTTTCGAACTCGGAACGATTGGCGGCAAGCCTAAGTGCAATCCGAATCACAGCTCGAGCTTCGGAGCCAAGTGTCACTCAGAGTTTACCCCGGGTCCGTCACGAGATTCCTCCTTTGTCGCGTAGTACCACACATCCCGCCGTCCTCGCATCTGCTGAAATGTTTGACTCGCGCACTCTCAGCTGGGAGCCTGAGCATTACCATAGTATTGCCACCAATCCGATATCGCAAATATCTCCGGCGGCAAGACCAGGCGTAGCAGCCGTGAAGAATGGCACCACGGCTTCAAATATTGATCTCCTTGCCGACAGGGAAGGCCAGTTCTCTGATGCCAACGGTATGGCCTGTGGTGATCATGAATCTACCGCTTCTCAGTCTCGCCCTGGTGCTTCACTGGGACCTCTTGCGGAACGATGGGAGATGCGTCACGACCGCACTGGTCGTACGTACTTCGTTGACCACAAGCTGAAGATAAGTTTCTGGGATGATCCTCGCCTGCTCGCTGAGGAAGGAAGCACGCCTGAATATCACCGTGACTTTCGACAAAAGCTTTTCTACCTCAGGAATCTGTCTGCGCTTCGTCCTCGGGCTGGAGACTGCCATGTGGAAGTCCGTCGTGAATTCATCTTTGAAGACAGTTACAGAGAGATCATGAAGTGGAAACCGGATGACCTGCAGAGACGTCTCATGATCAAATTCAATGGCGAAGACAGTTTAGATTATGGAAGTCTTTCTAGGTAAGTCCTAATCCTGCTCAAGGTAAACAAACCGTGACAAATCGTTCAGAGAGTTATTCTTCCTACTCTCGCAAGCGATCCCCAATCCGGCCTACTCTCTGTTACAATACTCCACGCCAAACAGACAGGATACCTTGCGGATTAACCCAACGTCTGGTGTCGATACCGAGCAGTTGAATCGTTTCAGGTTTATCGGACATTGTGTGGGCCTTGGAATCTTTCACCATAGATTTCTGAATGTCCGCTTTGTCGACCCATCGTACAAGATGATCTTGAAGAAGAACGTTAACCTCGTTGACTTGGAGAGCGTCGATCATGGCGCGTATCGCAAATTATCTTGGTTATTGTACGTACTCTCCCAATTCATTGCAAGCTCGCCTGACAGAAGTCTTGCTTCCCAGAAATAACGACGTTACGGATATTCTGGACGAGACATTCAGCGTTACCGAGGAGCACCTCGGCAAGCAAGTCACACTCGATTTGAAACCAGGGGGTAGACATGTGGAACTCACAGAAGACAACAAACAAGAGTACATCGATCTCGTCGTGGAGTATTATGTCTGCAAACGTATACAGCCACAGTTTGATGCCTTCATGTCCGGGCTCAACGACCTCATCCCGCAGGCTCTAATCGAAGTCTTTAATGAGGCCGACCTGGGGCTTTTGATTGAAGGAATCATCGAGCTCGATGTGTGCGTGTTTTGATTCCCTGATTTAAACTTTCAGATACGTGTACCAGCGACGACTGGATGAAATTCACCGAATATCGTGGTTACAAAACCACTAATGATGTCGTTCAGTGGTTTTGGCGGTGCATCCGACATTGGTCGTCTGAGCGCAGATTGCGTCTGCTCCAGTTTGCAACTAGATCGTCTCGTATCCCCATGAACGGATTCAGGGCTCTTCAGGGCTCTGAAGGTCCTACAAGATGTACCATCGAGAAGTCTCTTGATCCAAGCCAGCCCCCGAAGAGTCGTCCCCACCTCAATAGCATTGAGTTGACACCATATGGGACTTACAGCATATTGGAACAGAACCTGCTGTCGGTTGTGTTGAATTAGGTATCGTTCTTTGTTCTTATTTGTCTTAAGCCAACACTCATCTGTTCTGTTCTGATGAAGGCGGCGAAAACCATATAGCACCGTGTAGATTATCGAGTTGATGGCAGGATAACCATTGGCGATTCATATACTCATCTCCCATCCGTTTGTAAGATGTACACACTGTGCGATGCATGTAATGGAGTCTATTTCTTTTTCTGACATCGTCTTTCGTAAGATATCAAGGTATACATATGTGAGTCAACAATAGCAGAGGTCTAAAAAGAGAATATAGGAACTACATGAATGCTGGAGACTGTTTCCCTTCGTCGAATATGCTCCGTGTATGCTAAGCTGGAGTTTCGAGTCAAGATATTCCGTTAAGATCCCTAGGACGGACTTCGAGTCCATATTCTGGCCTCTTCAGTACTAGTCAAATATCGGTACCTAGGATCCTTGAAGCC
>SGPM01000527.1:0-13620 GCA_004802725.1 Antrodiella citrinella
TGCTATTGAGCTTTTGTGACTCTAGATACTTGTCAGTGGGGCTTTTATTACTACTTACTCAGATTCCTCGAGCTCTCTTTCCCGGCCTTGTTATCCTACTATGTCATGAAAGCAATGTATATTCGTTTTGCGTCTGTGAAAAGTACAAAGTGGTGCGAGGAAGTCTATGTAGTACTACGGTACGCGGTTCGTTCGCGGTTGAAATTTTGAAAATGTGCCACTAAGTGCCAGCGGCGGCAATTGCCGGTGGCCGGGGTTCGATTCCACCTTGAAGCACACCCTTTTTCAACATTTATTTCTGCCTCTTTTGACACTTCTATCATACAAAGGATGTATTTGGCCGCACTTTCATGTCATTTTTGTATTTTTAAGTGTCTGTATGGTCTCAAAAACACGCTTGGTGAAGTCGGGTGTCGGGCGCTTATAGGATCTCCTCCGCCTGCACGTATTCCTCATCCTGCGGCGTTATCTCAGCATTCTGCTTGGTCGACACGACATTGCAACACACTTATGATCAATACCTGTCCTTCAAAACGGAATTGAATAGGTCTCGACATTGACGTGTCCTCAGTGTTCCGAATGTCTTGATCTTTCCGTGACCCCGCTGTCACGGTACAGCACCGATTACGATGGTGGTGGAAATGAACATACAGTAAGCATTCTTCGTGCTTGTTTGGGTCAACGCGTCTCACATCCACTTCCTGCAGTGTCCCTCAAAGTGAAGAAACTCGTGCCGAGCTTAGCCAAATTGCATGGGTGCCGCGGCAGGTTTGTATTCAAGTTGTGTGCTTCATCATGATGCACAGACCCAGGCTGATGCGAAAGTCATGCACTAGATCATCTCACCTCAGGCCAACAAGCTGGTCATGGGTATCGTGCAGGATACGCTTTGTGGTGTCAGGAAGTTCACCCTTCGTGACCGCTTCCTGGATTGGAACCAAGTCCAGAACATCTTTCTGTGGGTTCCTGACTGGGACGGGTCAATACCAATTCCCGCGATCATCAAGCCCAAACCATTGTGGACGGGGACACAGCTCTTGTCGATGTGTATTCCCCGTGGCATCAGCATCCACCGGTCACCCGATCCCAAGTCGTCGAACCCTGTGTTCGATGATGGTGTCTGATCGAGAATAGCGAGATCATCTTCGGTATTATCGATGTCGGTGTGGTCGTCAACTACTGGCTATTCCACAACGGATTCTCCATCGGTATCGGCGACGGTCTCAAGCTGTTCGTACAGTACAAGAGGTTGAAGGACGAGGACGAGGTATGTAGCTCCTGCGAGGATGAGGACGTGACTGATCACAGAGTTACTACTTTCAGGAGTCAAAGTCACTTCAACCAGACAAGCGTTTGTTTCCTCCACATGAGGTTTATACCACTTTGAAGAAGATCTCAGACTCCGATCTTCACCTCCTTGGCCTTTCCGACGAGTACGCTTGCCCAGAATGGATGATTCTCACGGTGATGCCTGTACCACCACCTCCTGTTTGTCCCAGTATAGCAGTCGATGGCGGTGCCATGCGCAGCGAGGATGATTTGACCTACAAGCTCGGTGACATCATCAAAGCCTCGGCAAATGTCCTTCGTTGTGAGCAGGAGGGTGCTCCGGCCCACGTAATCACAGAGTTTGAGCAGCTGCTTCAGGTGCGTTAGTCGAGCTCGGATTCGTGGTGATTTGACCACTTATCTTGCCACAAACAGTTCCATGTAGCGACCTACATGGATAATGATATCGCTGGTATTCCTCAGGCATTGCAAAAGTCTGGTCGACCCGTCAAGGCCATTCGTGCTCGCCTCAAAGGCAAGGAGGGTCGTCTGCGTGGAAACTTGATAGGAAAGCGAGTCGAGTTCTCAGCCCGTACGGTCATCACCGGTGACCCGAATCTAGAATTGGATGAGGTTGGAGTTCCTAGAAGCATAGCGATGAATTTGACATACCCTGAACGCGGTGAGCACCGTAGCTCAATCTTGCTCGTGATCAGAACAGTCAGTACATGCAGAAGAATCTCAAGGAGGACAACAACGTCAAGCAGATAGTGGTCGCCGGTTCCAAGGGTTCGTTCATCAACATCTTGCAGATGTCTGTCTGTGTGGGTCAGCAGATCGTGGAAGGTCGTCGTATCCCCTTCAGTTTCTGCCATTGCACTCTCCCCCATTTCACCAAGGATGACTTCAGTCCGGAGGTGCGCGGGTTCGTCGAGAACTCTTGCGGCGTCATGCCGCGCAAGTATGAGTTCTTCTTCCACGTGACGGCTGGTGGTGAGGGTCTCATTGATACCGCTGTCAGGACTGCCGAAGACTGGTTACATTCAGCGTCGTTTGGTCGAGGCTTTGGAGGATGTTATGGTTTGCTATGATGGCACGATCCGGAACTCCCTAAGAGATCTCATCCAGTTCGTGTATGGAGAGGACGGCATGGATGGTGCCTTCATTGAACGTCAAAGCATTGAGACGTTTGCGCTCAACCATCGCGATTTTGAGCACGACTACCGCGTAGACGTCACCGATCCAACTGGTGGCTTCTGCCCAGTGTTCTGCAAGTCGGGTTGGACGATTCTTCCCCAGACCTTCAAAACAAGCTGGACGAAGAGTTTACCCAACTCACCGAGGACCGGACTCTGCTACGATTTACGAGGCTTCATTTTCCTTCGTCAGGACCCTTCCACACCCCGCTACCTCCCTGTCAACCTGCATCGCGTTGTCCAGAACACCATCCAGATCTTCCACATCGACCGACGGAAATCCAACGATCTCGAGCCTGCCTACATCATTGACTCCGTTCGAGAGCTTTGTGAACGGCTTGTCGTTGTTCGTGGTACTGACTTCCTCAGTAGGGAAGCTCTCACCAACGCTACACTCCTCTTCCACATGCATCTTCGTGTGACCTTAGCAACGCACCGGGTCTTGCATACCACCACACATGGAATATTTCAGGAGTGATGGGTATGTACGAGGTTCTGCCAGGTCCTGGCGCAGCGCGGCCTCCTTGATGTATCTTTATCCGCTTGAGACTTGGTCAGATCTGGTGAATATGAATCTCATTCTGCTCAAAAGTAACACTACTGCGTAAACCTATTGCATAAAAAGATTAAGGGCCCAGCCATTTCTATTGTTGTGCCATCCTTTGTGCGCCTGATCAGTATGCAGTACCAATGATCCTCTTTCACCTGAATAATGCAAGTTAAAGTGCGTGATACTCCTGGAACGAAAGACCACAAAATCTCCATCACGCAAAGGCAAGACAAACCCTGGCTCCACCAAACATAACTCTGATCCAGTATAGTTACCAAAAGACAAGACAAGGCAATGATCAGAATCTCCTTGGTCCCTGTGGCCCTGAGTGCAAACGTTCATGTTGAGAACAAATCCGGAGAAAGGGTATGCTGGACTGTGTTCATAATATGGGGAGGACTCGCAAGTGACCTTGATTGTATGATAAACCGTTGGCAGATGGTTTTTCATCTATCTCAATTGTTAGTGAGAGAGCTGAATATTCGGGTCGGACTGTACACACCGTGTTTTCAATGTACGCAAAAAGGCGACGATATGACTGACACAGTCGAATGTACACGTCTGTGTTTTTGAGACGCTCGAGAGGAGGATAAGGGACCATTTGTGCTAACTGCAGAGTAGCATGCTTGTCGTTTCTTGACCTCTTCTCCGG
Organism: Antrodiella citrinella; assembly: GCA_004802725.1. Classification (NCBI taxonomy): domain Eukaryota; kingdom Fungi; phylum Basidiomycota; class Agaricomycetes; order Polyporales; family Steccherinaceae; genus Antrodiella; species Antrodiella citrinella. The sequence goes on from SGPM01000527.1 coordinate 3,668, forward strand.
ATTGAACAGCAAGGCTGGATGGATATCGAGCCTGAATTCTTCTCCCTGTAATAGTGTTGAGTACATTCAAGACATACTAGAGAAGAGGATCTGAACGCACTCTAGTGCCGTGCCGCGCATACGTACACTCAAAATGCAAGCCGTACCACTTGTGGTTGGGTTCAGCGGAACTCATAGGACAGATCCGACAGTCCGCATCAAAGACAGTCATGACTGCTTTGATGTCTGCTAAGATGTCTCTGCGGATGTCCCGAGGAAGAGACCCGCTAATGAACGCAAGAATGTCTCCGGTCACGTCGTAGATAAAAAGCTCCCTTCTATCATTAATCGAGAACATTAGTGGACATTCAGAACAGAACAAGATCTCACTAACTCGTCAAAGACAGGTGTCTCGATTCGAAGATACGAGTTTTCAGTCTTCACGCCGTTGTCAGGGTAGAAGTGCTCCAACTGACTCGAGTTGAGTAGAGAACTTGCATAAGATGAGAGTACTTACCGTTTCAGCAAGAGCCTTGATGTCTGCAACAGACACCGCCCTCTCTGCATAGTCTCTTTGATCTGCAGTCCAAGGATCTCGTGTGAGTTTGCCTTTAACAGTCTTATTGACAGCGAATGGCTGGTTTCGATTCGTGGGGGCCTTTGGATTGAAGTTCGTAGAAAAAGAGATGAAGTTCTCGTGCGACGGACATGGGTATCCAATAGGAGATTTTGTAGTGTCCTGGAGCTGGCAAGTAGAAGCACCATGAGCAGGAGGGGTTGGAAAATCTTCGAGATCGAGGTAATCCGATGTGAAACTCATGGTTTGAGTAAGTGTCTCAACCGGTGCACGCTCCTGGCTTGACAGGACCTCATAGCAAGGTTCCCAATCCTTTTTGTCCCTCAGGATGAGCGTGAAAGAGCTGTGCTGATGAGCATACAATCCTCAAATGTGATCGCATGGATGAGGTGATACTTACTTGATCTTAAAGCCTGTGAACCATTTGTCTGTTGCGTCCAGGTCACAGCAGTCAATGTTAGGGAAAGCACCACTTTCTACGTCGCTGGCAAACAAGTTTTGCAGACTGAGTGGGAACCTTTTCCGTAGAAAAGCTAAGGTGGGGATCAGCGAAGATTTTATGCGATCTCCTTGATCTTTTCCTACAGACAGCTTTGAGGCAACACGTACTCTGTATTGTAGATCAGCTCACCTGTGGTTGTTGGATTCCTCATCATTTGACAGAGACACGTTAACGGCCAAGAGCCTGCAACGATCATTTCACGACATGCAGATGTGGTAGATGCAAGCAAGAGGAGGTGGAATCCTCCTGTATACCATGTAAGCTTGTGTCCACACTACATATCCTTGAAAAGAGTACGCACCAGCAGCAATGACAGTAGCATACTTTGTACCATGCTCAATGTAGTCATTGAATAAAGTAAAAGTCAGTGATTCAGCCTGTTCTGCGGTCAAGCCTGGTAAGATGTCTCGCTCGTATACATCATCCCGATCCATGCCTTGTTTTTGACGTCTAGAGTTCTTTGTAAGTCGATTCCGAACATGCAAGTCAGCTTTGCAAAACTCACACATTGAACATAGCAGCAAGGCGCACACATCCTACTGCATAGGCAAACCTGCCAACCTCCCTAGCAGAATCTAACCGCTGCACTTGCAACACCGTATCTGACAACGTCTGAGCTTCACCTCCGTGGCCCAGTGCATACCCCTTCAAAAGAGAGTCGAAGGATTTTAGATATTGTTTTGCTAAGGGGGAATCCAGCTGCACCAGCTTCGACGAACAAAGAGCAGAGATAATATTGTTGGCTATGGGGTTCCTGTGCATAGGGGCTTCAGTATGACCCATCGAGTTTGGTTCATACTCGTCAGCCCGCTTCTTTGCTCGTGTCGGCTCATTGCAACCGCGTCCGTCTCGGGTCTTTTGTTGACCTCGGCCGCCTTGCTGAGAATCCTTGGACTGTCCAGTTCGCCCCGTGGTGGGTTTATCGTAAGGCCTACCAGGCTCGTAATCTCCATCCTTGTCCTCGTCGTTACCACCGTCGTATTCGTCATTGTAATCATACATCTCATCATCATATTGCTCATCCTCGTCGTAACTGACTACAGAGTCAGCATTTTTGCCAGAAGGTGAAGGTCCCGTTGCGAGGGTGGGGGGATGTAGTGCGGGAGAGTGTGCAGACAGAGATGGGTGAACAGATGAATGACAAGATGAACTGGGGAGTTGCTGTGCCGCGAACAACTCGGAGAGCGCAGGGGAGGAGAGCGCAGGGGACGGATGTCTTGACGAGGGTATCGATCTATGTGATGACAACGGGGATGGCTGATAGACCAATGGAGATGCTTGACGGGATGTGTACGGAGATGTGTGACGGGATGCGTATGGAGATGCGTATGGAGATGCGTACAGAGATGTGTGACGGGATGAGTACAGAGATGCGTATGGAGATGCTTGACGGGATGCGTATGGAGACGCATGACGGGACGTTCGAAGATACGGCGATTGTGATGAGACAGGGCCGGGGGACTGTGGACGTGGCAGAAACAGCGACAAAGAATGCGGCGAGAACAAGGAAGACAGTGGTGGTAGGGCAGAAGACGATTCTGTGGGTGTAGTTTGCGGCAGCATAGATGGGGTGAGTGAAATTGGTGCAGCGATGAATGGTGATGTGGCAGACTGAGCAGGCGCCGACCAAGGAGAAGACAATGAGACTCTCGTACCAGGCGAGGGATACTATAGAGCAGACATCTGAGATTGCTCACAATACAGGGCTCAAGTACGCACCTGGTTCGTGAACTCGGGATCATCTATGTCCATCTCTTGTGTCTGAGCACCGGGAAATGGAGGTCGTCCACATTCACGGACCTGGGAAAGAAGGGTGTTGACTCTCTCCATTCCAGCATGAGGAGGCAGCATATCCTGGGCCACAGAGACAGAGAGCTCTCCAAAGCCTCCATCCTGTATGTGTTGAAGCAAACGGGCAAGGTCTTCACTGGGAAGATGAAGTGAGACCTTTACCAGGCCAGAGTTAATGAACGCCATAAAATGTCTGGAGGTACGACACGGTGAGTCAGAAAATTTGTGTACACTCCCTGACCATGCTTACCTCGGAAGGACACTGTAAGAGATTGTCGATAAAGAGTACTGTTGTTGTCGACGTCGAGATCTTGAGGTTGAGACTGATCAATCACCGCTGATCGATGATCGCCAGAATTTCGTGAGGTCTGAAAATGTCACAAAAACAAACCATTTGGAGACTGTGGAAAAGTTTGTTTCGAAACACTGGATAGATTGAAAAAGTGACAGTAATGACACGAGTCCGTCAGACCATGAAACGTAGAGTGTGGCTATGGTACGACAACGAGTTCAGTGGTGATCCCCGCCCTCCATCCTCCTCGCCGTCTTGCCCTGCTCGTCGTGTCGCGGTCGCAGCTCCGCCTCGTGCCAGCTTCGCATTGCATCCTCCTCCTTCGCATCAACGCATGTTGAAGATTGAAACAATTCACGGACAGACTCATTGTCGTTTGGATCATTCGGAAGAGCGAGCCCATTGGAAAGGAGCTACAACCGTACTGGCTTGAATGTCCTGAGTACATCTGTTGATGACACGGGAGTTGAATGTAGTGTCGAGCCATCAGGAGGATGGTATGCAGCCGCGGGAAGAACAACGCGGCGAAACTGGCCTGGGACGTGGAAATTGGGAGCTTGGATGGGAGGAGCGGCTTGGAGCCGAGCGTTTCGGGGAAGCCTTCGGCGGCGTGGCCTTTGAGGTGCATCCGCAATGCGAGCTTGTTCCAGAAGGCTTTGGGGAAGAGGGAGATGTTGTCGACGCAGATTGTGCGGATGTCGTTCGGCAGGAATTCGGTGCAGAGCTGTTCGGTGGCCTTGACGATGCCCGTCTGGTGGCGCACGTCGAGGGACAACGTGAGGTTCGCGGGAGTGGCTTTAGCGGTGAATGCGCGGATGGAAGTCCACCCGTGAAGTGTGATGAAGATGCTGCCAGTATAGCTGTCTTTCCGCGTGATCGCCACGCTTTTGAGCGGCGTGCGCGACATCTCCAGTCTCGTCGAGAGGACAGTGAAGGCGTCCCCATCCACCGTGAAGGAAACTGACGTGTCGTGAGGGATGGAAATGCAGTCCAGAAGGTTGGTGCAGTATTTGGCGGAAGCATCAATACGCAGAGATCGCAGTGCTGACAGCTTGATGGGCGGAGAAGCGCGGCACTCGGCCTGGTTCGACGCGAAGAAGTCGACCGTCAGACTTTGCAGCAGAGGCATTGTCTGCAACACCCGCACGAGTTGCGTCACGGTAAATCCGGCTGCACCAGCTGGCTGTGTATCGTGTATGTCGACGTGGGTCAGAGACGGACGCAAAGTGGTGTCCGTCCATTGGAAGTTGGCCCCCTCGTGTTGGAGATGTCGAAGAAATCAGCGGCGTGCAACAAAGAATTTTGTACGACTCACCAACTCTTGCTTGTCCGTCAAAATATCAACCTCTGAAAACTGGCTAATAAGGCCGTCCTCTTAATCCACCACACCCTCCTTAAACCTCTCGCTGGTGTCGCTGGTGTGTTCGAGGTGAAATGAAAAGACGTGTTTGAGGGCTGTGTACATGAGTTAAAAGGAGAGGTATCGAGAGACGCGAAAAGGTGGAAAGTGCGCTATGCAGGGCTCAACCCCTTTGTGAATGATCAGACCAGGCAGAACCGAGAGAGCGGTTCATTTTAGTGACTGCCCGATTGGGATGAGTTTAAGGAAACTCAAATGTCACCGAGAAAGGCAGTCACTAAAATGAACCGCTCTCTCGGTTCTCCTGCTGATGCAACTGGCATTTCACGTTCAACTTTCAACTATCATCCACAAATCCGACCAGTTCCTTGTATGTTCCATTCAAACTCTTTGGTATTATTCAGTTCCTCATTTGATAGCTCTGTGTTCTTTCAGTAGCCGTGGAGTGCTACTCACAAACTTTGATACCTACGAATACGACTGCAGAAGAATGCAGCTGGGTTTCGGAATGTCAAAGGGGTCCTCCCGTCTCAAGGCATGGGTGTGAAGGGTATCTTCATCTCCAGTACACCCTTCCTGAACACTCTCTGGCAAGCCGACAGTGAGTAGTGCTCGTCATCTTGCATACATGCATTTTTTCCTCACGACTTTTTACCATCTAGGTTACTCACCTCGATCCTCATGGTGGATCCATTGCCGACTACCAGGCATTCATCACCGAGCTTCATAGTCGCGGGATGTACATCATGATGGATTTCACCATTGGTACGATGGCTGATTTGGTCGGGTTCGATGGGTACGTTCAGGTCCTTTGCGACGCTGAAGATGTACTCATGTTTGGCCCAAAAGATTGAACACGTCAATACCCTTCGACTTGAACGAACATAACGCTGTATGGAAAGATCCCACGTACTTTCCGTGGGGCTTCCAGGAGTACAAGCATTTTGACGTAAGCACGAACGATCTAATTGCTCGTTGCATTCTGGCTGATTTTCGGTCCTTGCATTGCAGATTGACAACACCTACAACAACAGCTGTGTCATGCCTACATTGTGGCAAGACGATGGTACTGTCGTCGACATCGGCAAGTCATCGGGATGCATGCAATCTGACTTCGATCAGTACGGAGACATGGAAGCTTTCGGTGTACATCCTGATTGGCAGCGTCAATTGGCCAAGTTTGCGTCCGTGCAAGATTGTCTACGAGAGTGGAAACCAGAGGTGATGACCAAGTTGCAGAATTTCGCTTGCATGACTACCACGGCTCTTGACATCGACACTATCCGTATCGATAAGGCGACGCAGGTTACAGTCGATTGCCCTATCCTTTTGGGCCTCGAGTGCCAGAGCTTGCGCCGCGGCCTTGGGCAAGGACAACTTCTACATCACGGGAGAGGTTACCGGTGGTGATACCTTCATTTTTCTTCACTAGTAAGTGCTACGGGTGAGTTTATGATTCTACGTTCGAAATTCATATCGCTCATTTTCTTTAAAGTCGTCAAGCAATGGTTGGCAACACGGCATGGCAGCGCCACGGCTGTTACACTCTCGGATCCGAACAGTATTTCAACATGCCTCTCGGTAAGGCCATGCTCGGATGTGAAGACGACTGAAATTCTCTCGACCATTTCGATCCTACGACGGACATGCGGTGCGTGTTCAGCCACTTCAACTACCTCCAGACTGTCTACAACGCCTTGCAGGATGGAATCAATCTCGTACAGCGTGGAAACTGGACTCATTTCATTCAACGCCCTGGTTCCAACGAGACGCAGACCGAGATGGGTCTTTGGTCCATCACATGTGCCAGCATTCCTAACGTCCAGACCCTTAGTGGAAACCATACCAACCAGATGTGGATGCTCTTCTCCAACGAGAACTCTACGACAACTTGGGCCTTCGACTGCACTAGTCCCGACTGGATTCCCTCTCCTTACCCAGCTCCTGTTACCGTTCGCAACTTGTTCTCCCCGTACGAGACATACATGTTGCAGGATTTGCTGTCCTCGTACAACAACGACAGCAAGGCGCCTTTCTTCGGACGTCTACCTGCGGTTACGCTCGATCTGTTTGATTTCAAGGCCCTCGTTCCGGAAACCAAATTAGCACCTCTACCTACTATAACGAAGTTTCTCCATGGTCACAACGCGCGTATACAAGCTGAATCCGGGGATGCCAACGCTACGTCTCTCGATATTACCCTCGAGTTCAATGTTCCGATGGACTGTGCCTCAGTTACCGCTGCCATCTCGTTCAACATGTCGTCTTCAGGCCATGGCGGTTCTCCTTCCATCGGCACTCCGAAATGTGGAAACGTTACGAATCCGGGCCCTGCTAGTGTCACGAACGCGGATATCTCCCAGTTCTCGTGGTCGACGACGCTGACGAATGTCTCAGATGGCATCCTCACGATCACCGTTACAAATCCGACGGAGTCGGCACAGGAGTAAGTGGTTCTCATACATTTTCCATACTGACATGATCTATCACAGGCGATGGACCATCTCATGGTTTGTAAAGGCTCTTTGCAGAACGTGATGGTGTTCCCCAACTCCGACTTTGACAACGACACATTCTCGTGTTCAACAACGTCTACACCTTCACGCACAAGGCTTTTGGCTGGCGCTCATATGCTGTGATTGGCCAGAACTGGACCGTGTGGGAGGACTGGCAAGATACGATGACACTGAACGCAAGTGTCTTCTCCGGAGACTCTATTTTGTGGGACGGCAACCATGTGATGGTTCAATGTAAGCCCAAATCTTCAACGTCCTGCATATTCAACTGACGCGTCGCTTATAGACTGTACTGGAGCAGCCCTTGCAGCGACTCATGTTGTGCACGCCGATCATGGCTATCACAAGCTCATCATGTCCTGCAGCTTCTTGCCTGAGGTCCCTTCAATCAGTGGGGTGGTTCCCAGAAGAGGGGCGAGCGATGCTTTGGGCACATTCAGCCATCTAGCACTCCTCTGTCGTTAAAAAAAATGGCGACGACATAGTGCATCTCGCTGCCGGTCCAAGGTATGGCCAGGTCCGACGCACAGCGCAGTGTCTCTAGACTGATAGTGAAGTTGGAATAGGATTCTGGAATGTTCAATGGTTGGTAGTTTCCGGAGCGCAAAAAATGTGGATTGACGTATAGAGACTTGAGCCCAGTGCTTGTGATCAACATCTTGAGAGAAGATCATCGAGGCAATATTTGCTAAGTAGGATTGTGGCCGGCCGTGGCGAAACTGCGGCTGTGTTTTTATTACGACAATGTGTAAGTGCGCCGTAAACTGTCACTGGTCGGCGCTTAGGAACTTATCCTTTGCCAGCAACATTCGCGAACTCTGGACAAGTCACCCACTATGGTCAACGTATCCGGTAAGAATCAGTATGCTGCAAAAGAATGTGAGTTTACTGTGTTAGCGTTGTCGGTTGTGTTTCGTCAACTCATCCTCCAAACATATTAGATCCGCCGGACAATGTTTTGACCAAGGCGTTCAACCAGTATGGGAGGGAGAAGAATGGGAGTGGTCTCAATGCTCCGGAGCAGATAGCACGTCTCAAGGCTGAGTTGAACTTTGTGATTGGGTTTGTTGTTTGCATTACTGGGCTGTTGAAGACAACAGCGTACTCATTTTGTGACAGTAAAACAAAATTATATGCTCTCAGGAAGCGACTGGGAATTCCAACCGTGAGAACGACCAAGACAAGGACTACTCTCCAGGAGCGAACACAAGCTGTGCTAGATCTGAAGGCAAATGATATTGAAGGCAAGTGGGGGGTGGGACAGGTTCGACAGAGGATGGCGCTTCGTGGCATTTTACTTTCACGGTGAGTCAACATTGTCAGTTCTGTAATATGTACTTTACTCACTCTTGAATATAGAGACGAGACTCGTGAAATTCTTCATGACCACTTTGATGAAGAATTTGAAAGTCGTTTTGCTGGTGCATATAACAAGATAGTACGCGCTCCCCTTTCAAGTCTTGGGCCATGGCACCAAATGCACTGTGACGGACATGAGAAGCTTGCAGCTCAAGCAATCCGGATGGGTGGTGATGTGACAATTCCCATTTATGGATACAAAGATCAATTCTCTTGTCGTGCTGCATGTGTGCGCGTCGTTCCTAATGTTCGCAACCAAGTCACAATTGGGCATCTTTATCTAGACCTGATCGAGAGTAATGGGGGATGTGAGTACATCTATTGGCGTCATTTCAAAAGCTTATATTCTGTCACAAGTCATTCCATTACAGCTGTTGACCGACAAAGGGTCTGAGATTGGAGAAATGATACGCATTCATGCCATTCTACGGTGAGTGACTTCGCAATCCTGATGAATTATTCTTGATGTTGCGTGAATATTCTTAGAGCTCAGGCGGCGCCAGAGTACACGGAAGAACAATGGCCGTCCAGTATCCAAGTACAAAGTAAACACAACACTCCTATTGAAGGATTTTGGCTGTGGGTCCGAAAAGGAGAAGGTCACAATCTACGCAATGTTCTTGAGGAGGGTAGAGATCGGGGAATTTTCAATGGATCAGACGATCTTCATGTGTACGTTTCTCTTTGTAAATGTATCTTGATATTTTCTAAGCTCACTGGTTGATTGAATAGCTGCGTCTTCAACTGGATATGGCCCCCGTTGGTTCAACATCGGCTTGATGGTTTTTGCGAATACTGGAATCATCATCGGATCCGCAAACAGCAAAACAAGACTCTTCCAGCCGGAACATCCCCTAATCAGCTTTGGATTTCTCCTGAAAGTGCGGTCGCAACTGCTAAGAACTGTTCCATCCGTGTAGACATGGAGCTAGTGAAGGCGTTGAGAGAGGAGCTTGGCGGCGAGGAGGGCAGAGATGAAGCGTTGCAATTTGTGACAAGGGAGTTCGAAGAAGAGGCTCAGACGGCGTATACAAACCTTCAAACACCTGCCGTGGATCTTACTAACGTTTGGCATATCTTCACCTTGCTTGTTGCAGAGATTCAGCAACTGCGTACAGAGACCTGAGTCCTGACACCCGTCACAGTTACCCGAGCATTTTACATCCATGTTTACGGTCTAATAATATACTGCATGAGACGACTTGTGGATACGAACAAATACGATGAGCTGTGGAGGGTTCCAAAAGTACATACATACACAGACATCCCAAAAGAGAAAGAGGCACGGTGTGTGGATGTCTTGACTGGTGCAAATTCGACGTATTTGGGAGGACTCACTCCCATAGAAAGGGAGAGAATGTGCTCGTACTTGGTACAAAGATCGGACAACACGGTGATGCACCGGACGGGCTCCTAAGCGCGGGAGAACACACCCAACAATGGGAGAACTCCTGGCAGAGGGGTACCACGTAAGGGCGTTTGGGGAGGAGTCGTAGAGGTAGGCCGAGGTACTCGAACGTAGAAAGGAGTGTAAGGGAGAGGCCCGAAATAGGTCCGAGAGTGTCCGATGAGGGTCC
>SGPM01000528.1:0-13599 GCA_004802725.1 Antrodiella citrinella
CGAGTCTCCTTGCTGTTCGATGGTTCTCGCCATTGCAAGACTTTGATACGTCTCTCTGGGATCCAGTGTAAGTGCATGTGAGTTTTATGCGAGAAATATTCTCATGTACTTTGTTGTTAGGCCGGAACTAGAGGTGAAATTCTGGGAGTACGGAACTTTTCTCGACGCGTCTCGGCGAGGACCACCGCTTCTCATTCCCACACTATACAGTCCCTTAGTACATAATACATGATACACCGTAATCCCAATTAGACTATGATAGATGGAGCCCGGACATCAGCTGATGATCCATCATTAGCTCATATAACATGTGTCAGCTGATGGCAGGGCCTCACCATGACACATGGACCGCCGGACAGTGGTAGGCAGGCAGGGGCGGAAGGCCAGTAGTCATCTATGATGTGTCCGCCGACGGTGCCATATGAGATGGCCGTCCGGACGTTGTCTCCTCGCGTACGCCTGGCTGTACGTCAGGGCGTCATCCCTCCGCACACCTGCGACCCGAGAGGCAGGGCGCCATCATTGTTGGTCCCTCCGTACGTCAGGGCGCTATTTTACTTGGCCCCTCCGAACATCAGCTGGCGCCATCATTGTTGGTCCCTCCGTACGTCAGGGCGCTATTTTACTTGGCCCCTCCGAACATCAAGGCACCATCCCGCCGAGCCATTTTACATGAGTCCACCGAACATCAGGGCGCTATTCTACTCGATCCCTCCGAACGTCAGGGCGCTATTTTACTTGGCCCCTCCGAACATCAGCTGGCGCCATCATTGTTGGTCCCTCCGTACGTCAGGCCACCGTTTTACTTGGGCCCTCACTCGTCCCAATTTTTCCGCCAACATGCGTCTGAGTTATGTTGCTCTGGCTGTCGGAGTTCTTGGTGCGTCTATCTCTGCGTTCTCATGATTCACCCTATCCTATCTTCTGTTCCGATTCAACCATCCAGACAGCAGCGGTGTCCATTCGCGTCGTCGTAGTCACGACGAAACAAGATGTGTCCACGCACAACTCCTTGAACCCCGGCCATCCCGACTTCAGGGTGGCATCCGTCTTCAGACCGGTCACTACGGTCACACATATCGAACAGGTTGGTACTGGCCGAGTCGAGCACAAGTGTGGCGCAAAAGTCATCGGAGTTGATGCATCTGTTCGGGGAGCCCTTTGGATTCGATAATCACAGGACCTCTGTGTCCTGGGTATGGACAGTCATATGTATATAGGGTATAGGTCCTTGTGTGCATCTGAAGTCCAAATCCCCGCACTGTGGTAGTAAGAATGTTTGCAGGAAAACACGTCGGGTTAAACTATCTACAGTGTTCACTAGTACCGCTCCTCCTCATCTGCCTCTTCCTCGATATCTGCCAGCTCTTCCGTGATACTCTTCTGTAATCGCTCCATTCTGGCGATTGCTTTCTCAGCACCGCCTGCAAATGTCTCCCACATGTCTACCTTTTTCATTGCGTACGCCCGGCCTCCGCCGCTCGCATTTTCCCCACGTTGAGTCCACCTCTCCGCCTGATACTTAAAGAACCTCCGAGCCCATTTTGCCTCGCACCTAAGCATTTCTTCCTCTTCCTCCCACCGGGCCAAACGCGCCATGGATCTAATGAAATTGACGCGGTCCACTGCAGGAGACCGTCAGAACAATGAAGAGTCACAATGCTATGCACGTACTCTCAAGCATCTCTTTTGGCTCGTCATCTGATGCCACGGACCATATCCAAGACAGATTAGCGTGCCGTGTCCCCCGTGCATTGAAATCCACGGCGGAAGTATCCGCCTTGAGATCAGCCGGAGATAGTTCCTTATACTTCTCCAAAAGTTTTTTTGGCGCACCGAGGGCCTTCATTGCCTTCCGGGCCAGTGAATACACACGCGAAGCCTTGCCGATTGTGGCAGACATTGTCCGGACTTGTGCATGGGCTCGCGTGTTCTTGTCGTAGTTTCTGGCATGGCGTACCGTAGTGCGATACAACACCGAGCGCTGGGAAACAGCAAGGCGGAGGTCATTCAAGGCATCATTGGCTTGGCCTTCGCGCAACTGCAGTTCCTTCTTCATCAGCGTGGTCAGTCGTGGATGGTCCATGTCTGAGAAGTCTTCTATGAGCGACGAAGGTAGATTGATCGGCTGCTTCTCCGGAAGAAGTGCCACGATGTCGATCACGTCTGCATTCTCCTCTTCCGGCAACTCATCAATTACATCCCACTGAGTATCATGAAGGGGGGAATCGTCCCAGTCGAACTTAACGCCATCGGGAAGGTACTGCGAGGCTGCGATTTGAAAGTCTTCAATCCGAATTTGTAGTCGATTGCGCTGCTGGACGAGCGATGTCTCATCCTCGAGAGAGGGGTTCCGTCCCATCTTCCGAGCAAATGTGGAAACGGATAGCCTACATATGTGTCAGCGAGATGTTCTTGTGCAACGGTAAATACATACTGGGTCTCTTGAATATGTAAGCCTTCCGTAAGCCACTCGGTACGGCCCACTGTCAGCCCTGTCTCCTCAGACACAAGACGGAAAGTTACGACTGCTTTTCCTGGCACTTATCAAGAAAGGAATCGGTACCACACAAATGAAAGGATTGAATTTCACTTACATTTCTCGGTGTCTGTATCGTAGATGTTCATCTCACCGATGTTTTTCATATCCTGCTCACGCGCATCGAGAGCCTTCTTCACTTGCTTCTCCCAATCCTTCCGGTGCTTGCGAATGACGTCATTTTCACAAAGGAGCGTGTGAGACTGCCGGGCTTCTAGTAGGCCCAGATATGTCTTCTGGTACTTACGGACAAGTGCCTCAACTAAGCAGAACAATCAACGGAGTGTCGCAGCAGAATACCGATGCACGTACCTAATCGTACCATCTTCTTCCAATTGGAATCATTCATGATCATGTCAAGTGACTCCTGGCGGTACGCGGTGCTCATTGCTCGAGTGCTTCCGGATGCCTCATTCAGCGGCACCCACAAGGTCTCAATCAACTCGCCGTCGACTTGTCCGGCGCCCGGAATGAATGATGGAGCATAACGGCAAAAGCACACATCTTGATGTCCGTGCACATGGAAAAGCCCAATCCCGAAATAGATCTTCGTGCCATCCGCCAACGTCAAAAATTTGCTGGTGTCGATACGACTTCTGAGGTTCTTGTGGTACTGGCAGTTTATGTCGTACAGTAGGAGAACAGTCTGCACCTTCCCGTTCCAGTAGTTAACGGCATTGACGAATGCATAATCCATGTTAGCCTGCCTAAAATTGCTGTCAGTCACCGTCATTATGAAAGTAGAATATCGCGCACTGTTCGCCTCGTTGAAAATCCACCACCGAATGAGGCACGAAACATCCGTGACGAGCACAAGCAACAGCTCCGATTCCGGTAGAGCTAAGATTGCTCCTCTTGACACTGGCTTGGTTTACTGCTCGATGCTCATGACAGGTCGATTTCTTCATTCAGAAAGTAGGTGAGAATAGGTTTCAACAGAATGTGAAAGACGTACCGGAGGCTTCCGTGACTTGGTATCTTCTAAGTGATCGTGATACGGCTCGCTGCCGACCATGAAGCCTTGGCCATCGCTCAACCGGATGTCATCTTTGGTGACTTTGAAGCTCATGTGTTCCGATTTGAAGTTCCCGTCTTGCATCAATTGGATCCGGTATTTCCAACTTTGCACTAAGTGAGGACGGCGGTTCACAAAAGCAGTAAACGATGGCGTACCTTCTGGGATCCTGTTTCCAGTCCGGCGGGAGATTCACATCAGGCTGGGGACAAGCTGCACAGAACGTCGCGAGCCCTCCGAGACCAATATTCTTGCCGTCGGGAGAATCGTGAGCGGTACCGCTCCACTTCCGTTGCTTCAACCACATCCACTCTCTAATGCAGCGCAGCAGTTCACGGTAGCGATCCTGCAGTGTGTGGATCCAATATCAGTGTTGCGCCAAACATACCGGGCAAATCACTCACCGGTACCAGGTGCGGAAAAGTGTTGCTCGTGAGTCGACGCAATTTCGAGTAGTAGTTGTTCGCGGCTGTCTTGCACTCAATTTTTTCCAGCAGACAGTCGTCGAGAACACGTTGAGAGAACACGGTCTCTACTCGTTGTTGAGAAGACGGATAAAGACCAGCCAGAACAGTTTGATGATCCTTCGGATACGCTTGGTCGCAAAGGCAGAACCGTCCCCGAATGTAATGCACACCGTTCGTATGCACTACCAGAAGTAAAGGATTGCCGAAAGCATCCTCTCCGGTAGGTTGCTCTAGGTCTCGTGCCGTTCTGCCAGAAGCACCGGAAGGAATGACGTCGATGGGATCAGTTACCGGCACCTCGTCGGAAGAGGATGGGTGGTGTGCCGGTGTCTCTGCTGCCTCGATGCCTTCGTAGAACGGACACGAGTCACCTCCGTGACCAAAAGACAGCGGTACGCCAACCAGGAGTTGCCATCGCTGACTTCTTTGGAAGAATGTCCCTGTCCAAGCACACACTCTGTGAAAAGGGTTCCGAAGATGCAGGGTACGGCAGCAGTCATTGCATACTGTTGGAGCGTGAGCACAGTCGTCGCACTTCCATGATGCGGCTTCACCACAACTCTGGCATTTTGGAGTACCGGTTGCAGGCGCTTCACGGTCTAATAGCCATTGAAGGTACAAATGTCGTACCGCCATCCAGTCCCGGAGGAAATCATTTTGTCCCTAACATTGACAAGGGTGAGGTCAAGAGGTCCCGTGAGGACCAGCACTCACTTTTGTCCGTGCAATTGGAGCACCATCATACTGAGCGTCGGCAAGGTCCACCACAACGGGTTCGTGCTCATATGGCCCTGGAGTTGATCGAGCACTGCCGGTGCGAGATGGCTGGCGCGACGATGATGCGGTACGGGGGACCGGAGGGAGGACCGCGGGTATGACCTTCGTTCTCACACGGCCACTACTCTCTTGTTGATGACTGGCCTGATTCAACGTGGACCGTTTGACTTTGACCTTTTGGCCCTTCATTGAAGGACGGTGGATTGGAATTCAAGACTGACTGCACACTAGAGGTGTTCCTTATATATTGCAAACTATCCCGCTCATCTTAGGTCCGACGCCGAATTGCCTGCTTCGCCGGCCCTCAGCCCCCCACCGAGATAATGCTCCTGATGGCGCACCGGTACATATGAGCTATAAAAATGCTGACTCATGTAGTCCGGATATTCCACATCCGCCCTTGCCATCACCGAATCTCTGAAGTAGTAGGCATTACAGAGCCTAGCCTCCGACATAATACCAACCCCATGTCTGATCAAGCCACCGTAAAGCGATACCACGGTTCCCGGCCTATAATCTACGCTGATGTCCAGATCTGGGAGCGTGAGGTACGAGCGCGAATACGGGCCGGTGGTGACAAGCATATCGAGCATGGTGTGCCACCCACCCTTGTCTCGATGGTTTATGGAGGCGCGGTTTGACATAAGGGACGCCGCCGTAAACGGTAGCCCCCACATCGCAAGTCTTGGGCCTAAGAGGTTGTCCCAGATGTTATTCACTACCTCCCGAGCGTTCTCGAACAGCTCCGGGTGCATGATATAGAGCATTCCGGAAACGATCGCGTGAGCATCACGCATCTCTTCGGTCCAAGGACCCAATCCGGATTTGTTCGGGTTCTTGAATAGCGGCGTACTTCTCAATGGAGATGCCGCTGCCCACTGAAGGGAATAAGAATCAGCGGAATCAGAATCGGCGCCTCTTCAGAATTGAGTAAGGTGCTCACGCGATGACCGACCGAGTACCACGCCGGAGACAGATTGAGAGTTCCCGAACGAAGTGCACCGACAAGCTTGTTGTTGAAATATTGCGGGTCTGTGCGCCATCTTCCACCCTCGCACCCCTGTACAAAGTGATTCTGCAAATGACGTGCCGATTTGTAGATCTGCTGCTGCCTTCCGAGTGAGGTTGTGAGTTCACGTTACGAGGTAGAACTCACCTGACGCTTGTTTGACAGGGCACCGGGAATGGCCCAGACAAGAACACGACCTTCAGAGTCAACAATCGTCCGAGGGGTTTGGATAACAGTCGGCGTGGGGAATGGAGAGGGGAATTCTTGTTTGAGCAGGTCATCACGATCCCGATAACGCGCTTCCGCCATCCGCTGTCGCATGGCATGGGCATCCCACGGCATGCGGACTATGTACAAGTAATCTCAGTTATCGGAGAGCGGGACACCTTGTGAACCAACGTACCGGGACTCACAAAGGCGCGAACCAGGGTACACACTATCGCGAGACATTCTTTGCGAAACTCGGGGTCCATGGTACCGGGATACATGCGTTCGTAGTCGTTGACATATTGCTCAGGAGCGATAGGCTGCACCTGGCACGCTTGTCGATTCAGAATATAAGTGAATGCATGGGCCATGTAATCGGCAACGTCGATGGAGTACATGTAGTTCGTGCTGAGCCCGGGAGTGCTGGCAATGAGAGCCATGGGGGGGAGACAAAACGGAAGCGATGGAGTCCTTGGTTGCCTTGGGATGTGACATGGGGACGACGGGAACGCGGAAGGTTAATAACCGATGTTCCGGATGCTGTCGTGATCACCAGGGCATTCCGGAGTAATTAGGTATCGTGTTCCGAGATATCGCCTAGATCGTGCCAGGTATCCCGATACCACATGCCTCTATTACTCCGGCATGTGTTCCACACGAGTAGACATCTGATAGCGAACATTGGGGGTTTCAACCCGTCGCTCGCCGAAGGAAGAGTGCCTTTCCCCCCTCTGTACCGCGCTCTCACCATGCCTAAAGTTGAGATGCCCAAGCGTCGACGGAAGGAGTACTATGTCCTGGATAGTGCTCACCGCCGTTTCCTGCAAACATATGTGGATGAGTATCGCAAACACAGGAAAGGGGAAAACAAAGCGAAGATGAGTCAAATTGTGAAGAAGGCGGTGGATGCGGTGTTGGAGGAGTTCAATATAAACCGCAAGAAGTACCTCCAGTCGATGTCGAAAGTAAGTCTGTGAAAGACTAGACTGAGTAAATGCAATTTAACCCCGTGTCGCAGGCCGTGAAGGTGCTCCTACACCAGACGACATACTTGAGGAAGCCAAATAGCCTGAGAATCACCAAGAAGCCAAGTGCAGTATCACTGTACGCACATGCGTACATTGAAGAGCACCGGGAAAATGTGGCAAGGCTGAAAGCGGTAGACGAGGACGAGCAGAAGAAACCACGGAAAGACATATCGTATTGGTGGGCGGCAGCGAATGGCATGTGGGACGAAGCCTCCGAGGATGTCAGAGCAGAATATATTGAGAAGGCGGAGGCGTTAGATGCAGGGGATTCTACTTACGATGAGAAGCGTCGGTGAGTAGGATGTTTCTACATTCCCACCGAGGAACTGACGTGCTCGGTAGTCTCGCCGACAAAGAGCTCGGAGCCACCATCAGGCGCTTCCTTACAATCATGTGGAATCGGTACGGGGTTGTGGCAGCGATTAGCACGGCACGGGTGGCTGGGCCCACGAAAGGAGACGAGGTCGAAATCACTTAGTGAGTTCTCTCCGGTCGTAAACTGCGTACATGAGGTTCTGATACATGAACAGCTGGGACTCACCGCCAGACGTTACCAGCTTGAACATGAGTGTCTTGAATAGCAACAACTTCACTCCGACTCGACTACAGAAATGGGCGGAAGTGGCGTTTCTTCCGGTGTTGCGTGAACTTGGTATTGCGGAAGACGGTGAGGACGATGAGGAGGTCGAAGACATGTCGGTGGGTCCCGCGACCGAAGGCAAGAAGAAGAATCCTCCGCCAGTACTCAAAGTCGACGCTGAGGGTTGGCCACTGCTGCCGGAGGATTGGGCTCCTTTCAAAACCGGTAACCTCAAGAACCGGAAGGATATTATTCGTGTTTTCATCGGCATGCATCAGGGTAAGACACCTACGTTAAATATCTATCGCTATACTGAGAATTCATAGCTATTGCTTCGGGGAACAAGTATGTCGTCGGCAAGTCAAGCGCGGCATGGGTTCACTACAGCGAACCAAACAAATTGGTGCAATTGGTTAAGGCTGAGTACCTACCCGCGGAGATAACTTGTCTCAAAGACCCGAGCAGAATGAATGAGACGGAAGTAACACTACTACAAGAGCACTGGATGGATCGACAGAACGATCCTGCCGTTCCGCTGACGTTCCGGTTTGATTCACGAATTTCTCACACGTCGGATGGCAGCTTCAGCACAGAGCCAGCAAACTTGAACCCCCTGGCGTTGACGGTGAGGCCGGCTCCTCGGAAAAAGGTGGCGAGTAGGAAGGGTAAGGAGCGTGCTGTGGAGGCATCAGATGATTCTGGGGAACTGTTTGCAGAACTGGACGAGGTGAGCGACGAGGAGCCAGCGCCACGTCCCAAAGCTCGGAAGAAAACGGTTCCAAAGAAGATCGCAGACGATGATTCTGTACAACCATCTGAGGAGCCTGCTCCGACACGGGAGAAAGCCAAGTCACCACACGTCCAGGCGGTACGTAGGGGAACGGTGGCAGAGACATCAAGCCAAGCCGTTGTGCCACAAGGTATGGACACTGCAAATACCGCCACATCGACACGAGGAACAGCGAAACGAGTTAGCATTGCACCGAGCATGGACGGAAGGTGAGTTCAGGTGCCACTATGACTAAGGTGTACGCCCCTGAAGTGGTTAAACAGCGGCTCCGGAGATGAAGACAATCGTGCTGTCGAAAAGATTGACATTTATGCGGGAAGAAGGTTGATTCCCTCCCGGTTTGCTTCAACTCTGAACGAACGCATTGCGTATCTGAAGAAGCTTTGCAACGACACCGGGTACGTTGCGCTGCTACGCTATCATCGCAAATCTAAGGTTCGTGAACAATTCAATATGATGGCGAGTTGGGACTTATATATTTTGTGCATTGAAGGCGCTGCACCCGGCGTCGTACAAGCCAACGTCGGTGTATTGGGCATGGTGGACATATGCTTCAGAGCACGCCCCGGTGGAATTTCACCAAAGCCACAATGTGGAGAAGGTGGTTCTCCGATACATCGAAGACTTTGAATGGCATCGTGACGGACACTGGTGTTTGAGTGGTCCGGAACTGGAGAGCTTCCTTATCTTTTCAGGAGTGCTGTACCGGGATACATTGTTGGTGCAACAGCAGGAGCCCGACGAAGGAGTGCCGAGCGACGAGTATTGGCGCTCATCGTCGATGCCCTTCAAGCTGGTTGACAACACTCTTCCGGACCTGTGGCGAAAGATGGTGGCCATGCTACCCAGCACTAATATTCGTCGGGGATCCATCGGTCCGGTACGTTTGGCACCACAACCTCAGGCCATCGCGGGAGGTAGCGGTGTACGTGCGACGCCTCCTGCTGCTGACGGTAACCTTCCTACACCGAGCCACACACCCGGCAGCAACCCACCACCAAGGAGGGGGAGCAAAAAGTCGATGGGAGACCGCGCATTCGAGCCCGATGTGTCTCTTCCTCCGAGGTCCAACATTCCGTCGAAGTCCAACAAGGGGACTCGGAAGGCTGAGATCCTCCCGGCGGACTCGGACTGTGATGAAGAATCGGACATCGACAGTGTGCAGCCGGTGACGCGCAAGCCAACCCCGAAAGCCAAAGCGAAGGCAGTTGATGTCGATCCTTCATCGGATCCCGATGATCATCCTACGAGGAAGGGCAAGGCGGAGGGGAAGGGGAAGGCGAAGGAGGTCGTTTTATCAGAAGCTGCAGACCTGACTTCCTGCTCGGAACACGACATCCCGGTGCCTGTGAAGCCAAAGGGTACGACGTCAAAGAAGGGGCCCTCCAACGTCGCTCAGGACCCAGATTCGGACAACCCGTCAGATGGAGACGTACCCCCTCCGAGGAAGCAAACCAGATCCAAACCCGGCCAATCGAAAACGATCCGTGTGTTACAAACACGTGTGCGCTCTTATTCTTTTTCCCTTTCTTTTCCCTTTACTCCTCGTTATCCCCTTATTCTCTCATCCACTTCCTTCGTCGTACCCTTACCCGCATATGGACTCCCATACATATACCTAGTACGATTCACCCCCTTTCCTATTCCCTTACTGCGGATGAACCACCTTCGTTGACGCTCACCGTTCCAACAGTTCCCCTTCGAACGATCCTCCTTTTAC
Organism: Antrodiella citrinella; assembly: GCA_004802725.1. Taxonomy (NCBI): domain Eukaryota; kingdom Fungi; phylum Basidiomycota; class Agaricomycetes; order Polyporales; family Steccherinaceae; genus Antrodiella; species Antrodiella citrinella. The sequence continues at coordinate 10,133 of SGPM01000528.1, forward strand.
CTCCGCAGTCCTTTAGTACTCGAACGATCCTCCTTCAGATTCCGCAGTTCTCATACTTGTATAAATACCTGTACGCGTCGGTCAAGTTGTTCCCCAACTTGACCTCCTTGTTAATAGAGGTTATCTTCCACTCTGAACATCGTCCTCGTCTGCACATCGTCCTCATCGTCTCACTTGAACCTCATCCTAGTTAGAACTCGTGCCGAAGTTACGCCTCACGTAACAAGGGTGATGCACGACGAGAAGAGGGTGATGCACGACGAGAAGAGGGTGATGCACGACGAGAAGAGGGTGATGCAGAGCGGCGGCGAGAACGAGACTCTGGGGAGTGGGGGGACACTGAACGTGCAGGTGAACTCATGGGCATCGAGCTTGCCTGAGACAAGGATGTCTGTGTCTTTGGAGTCGCGAGAGCCTATTTGAGAATATAAGCATACAACTTGCAAAAGAAAGAGAGTGACGAGAACATACCTGTCTGGACACAGCATGGTACGCATCAGCTCCAGTGGCCACGGTCCCATCCCACACCTCCTGGCACTTGTCATACAACGGAAAACTCCTCGCACGGTACCGAGTGCATGTTGGATGTGCCTACAGCAAATAGTCAGCGAAGAACATCAAGAAAAATCTAAATTAAATGAACTTACTTTGAGAAAGTCTGCCCAAACACCGTCCGAAAGCACTATTGTTGACGTTTCGGCATTCCAACCGGCACCTGACAGTTTGCGCATCTCCTTGAAGATAATGTAGTCCTTCTTGATCTGCGCACAAACTTAGATATATGACAACATACATAGCAGCAATATACGTACCGTCTGTGATCTCGTATGACACTGCTTCGCCGTCTTCTTGATTCCTTGCTTGGTGAATTTCCTTTCCGCATCCTTCCAAACGACCGCCTTGAAACCATTCTCGGACATCTCGCCTGCGATCTTGGTATCGAGGAGATGAACCATGAGAATGGTATCCTCTGTAGTCTTCCAATTCGTCTTCGCACTCTTGGGAGGGACGGCGTGAGATGGAGCAGCCTCCCCCGCAGGTTGAGTGGGCTGGCTCTGGCTTGAGATCGGCTGATCTTGGGCTGAAGCGGGTGATTGCTCCCGAGCACCGAGCTGTGCGTCCTGCGAGGGTTGACCTGCCATCGTCGAAGAGTTGAGGAGGGAAGGGAAGAATGAGGAGGGGAGGAAACGGGAGTCATGTTTCGCGCCGCACACAATGTGCGAGGCATTATCAACGCCGATCTAATTGTCACCCTTGTGTCACTCCGCAACCCAGCTAGAGTTGATCTTGAGTCCGCGCTGACCGATATCATTCCCACGTCCATATAAGGCAGGTCAACTTCACCCAACTCAACTCAACTTGCGCCGCCGAACAGGGCCTGACACTTTCCGGTTGACGCGTTTGACACCCGTCAACGACAACACTGAAAACATGTGTCTATTAAAATCCCTACTTTGCGACAAGACCCTCCACGGCTGCGCGGGTGGAGGGTTTTGGTATGAGACTAGTGAACTTGGAACCATTTGCTGCTACAACGACGATTTCTCGGCAAGAGCCGTGATGACTACAAGCGATGAGGACACCGTGACTGCTCGTTGAGTCGTTGACAACCTTTTTGAACATCATGATCTTACTTGTCCTCATCATTCGCTGTTATTCAGAACATTTGGAAAGCAGATCAAATCTACCCTAACATCGTTTGTCACTCAGTACTGCCACGCGTTTTCTCTCCTCGTCTCACTGGCGACGTCTCTACGTCTTTCAATCCATTTGTCAGTACCGACTCTCATTCTCCGTGTTTTGACCCTGGACTCATATTTTTGCAGAATCTCGTTGTCGCTGACCTCATTTACGTCCATGTCGACCGACGACTGTGACAGTGTACACATGCTCAAGGGACTCCGTATATTCGACACAGAACTCTTCCTGCGTTCATTTTTAAACGTCGAAGCATCTGAGGTCTCAAGCGTGGCGTCTGCTCTCGACGGCCATCCGACATCTGGACAATCGGGTATCGGCAGCAAGCTCAACATATACAAGCAATTCGTCGAGAACGCCAATACCGTTCTGAGCGCATATGATAGGGACAAGCTGGATGTCACTCGTACTGGAGAACGTTCGGATCTCGGAAACGTCCAACCAGCGTCGCTTGCGTTCTTGGGGATCTTCATGCTCTTTTCAGGGCGGATTGAGGCACTCGAATATGTAGAGGACTCCGATGCCAAGAGTCAGACTGACAATGTGCGATATCGTCGTTCTACATGTTTACGCTCACTGCTTTTGTTTAGTTTCCATTGCTAGTCAGAGCTGCTCTGCAGTACGCTGCCACGCTTTCCGTACGACGTGTAGATGAAAATAAGTTGTTAAAAGACATCCGCGATCTCAATTCCAGGATGCCGTGAGGATGCCAGAGATGGCATGTTCCATGGTCAGGTACGCGTTTCTAAAGACTTGACAAGCTAAACCGACATTGCCTGATGTCAATTCTCCGTCACATCCAGCTCGTGCAAACTGGAGATGTTCTCACGAGACTGCTACGAGAGAACTCTGCACACGTTTCGTCAGTCCCATTGGCGGCACCGATGTCTTATTGGGTGTGTCTCATTGATTGCTTCGTCCTACACGTATCCAACTGACGGATTGTCTTGACAGGTCAAACACATCAAGGTTCTGATTGAGCTTCTCTGGCTGCGCCGGAGGAACCAAGGTTGACGGTGTGTTCATTACCTCTATCACGTTATTCAATCCTCACGCTTGGCCTTTCCTCAGCCCGAGGACGACAGGCTGGAATCGTGGATTCGGGTCAACACACCCGTGGCAATGTGGCAGAAGAACTCGAGTATACAGTATGACGAAGGGTCAATACGACTGTGCCGAGGAATGCAGGCGGTTCTGCAAACACAACTTGCTCGGCACTTCGTCTTGCCGAGTTTGTCCAAGTCGTACTGGCAATCTCGAGTCTACCTCCACGTCGTCTTGGATGGGACCAAAACATGACGCTGTACCTCAATCCCCGCACTGGTGTCCATGAATTTCGCTACAAGACCGATCCGAAAGTCCAATTGAAAGACTACGGCCCAAACCCTCCCAACGCTCAATGGGCAATCTTTGTTCCCGACGGATGCGCCTCTACGACGGATAAATGGTACCTTACTGTACGACCGATCACCACGTTTGAGATGGAGGCTACTGCGGTCGGACCCGTCACTATGAGCTGGGTGGTGAAGGAGCTGGATTCGGACATGATCAGCGTTGTCGAGGTATGTGACGTTGTACACCGTGATATGGTTTGTTGTAACGTTATTGTTATCTCAGAGACCTCCTCTGACCCTCAAGCTCTCATGGTCCCCGTGCACGTCACCGACCGAGCGGGACATTCATGGTCGCACCCCATCGATAACGTTGGCGTCATTATGTCTTCCGTCAAGTCTAGCTTTGTAGATTCCGACGGTGCTTGAACAGAACAT
>SGPM01000529.1:0-13590 GCA_004802725.1 Antrodiella citrinella
TCAAATCCCTCGGTGGCAGCGAGTACGCCGTCTTGTTTCTTGATGACAAGACTGACGAGGTGACAGTCGAGGCGATGGCGCACAAGAGCGAGACGCTCCAGCATTTCCGACACTGGATTGCGTGGGCGAAACGCCAACGTGGTATGAAGACACTGGGGGAGTTCCAGTCTGACCGTGGAGGCGAGTTCATGTCCAAAGAATTCACGAAGCTCTTGAAGGACGAGGGCGCAGTTCGCCGCGCGACGGTCCACGATTCGCCGCCGCAGAACGGGAAGTCCGAGCGCCAGATTCGCACACTGATCGAGCATACACGCGCACTACTCCTTGATGCTGGCGCGCCGAAATTCCTCTGGGCGGAGTGCCTGAAGCACGTCGCGTACATCCGAAACCGCACTACGACGAAGAACACCCCTGGGTCTACGCCGCACGAACTCGCAACGGGGGAGAAGCCGAATGTATCAGCATTGCCCAGGTGGTACTCCAGCGTGTGGGTCATGATAGAGGGCACGCCGAAGCTTGAGGCGAAGTCGAAGGAGGGGAGGTGGGTCGGATACGACGCTGTAAGCAAGGGGCACCGCATTTACTGGGCTGGAAAGCGAAAGGTGTCAGTAGAGCGAAACATCCGCTTCCCAGACGCTCCAGTCACGGCCGAAATTGTCGAAATACCAGGTGTAGGCGAGAACTTACCTGCACCAGCCTCCCAATCCATTTCCACCGCTCCCACAGCAATCCCCCCGCCTATTCCGCCACCTGCACAAGTGATCCCGCCGGTGAATGCAGCTGTACGCCCGCTGGACGCGATTGCCGCTCCGTCTGAGGCGAAAGTTGTCCCGCCGAAGATTGAACCAGTTGCCGAAGAGAATGAGGAGGAAGAAGGAAGAGGGAAGAGGGTGCGACACCCAAGTCGCTGGGTAAGAGATATCCAGGGCACAACTGGTGGAAGAGGGGCGCAGATTGTTCCGAAGAGCATTCTGCATGGGGGAGGTGTTCTGCCGGGCGGAGGAGCCATGGTAGCGGTGGAGGGGGAGAGTTTGGATGGTTGGGAGGCTGATGAAGACCCCATTTTCGCTCTCGCAGCGATGGTGGGTGATGAGCCGAGCTATAGGGAGGCAATGAGAGGTCCAGAGAGTGAGGGGTGGAGGAAAGCGGAAGAAGAGGAGATAGCGCGCCTAGAAGAAACGGGCACGTTCGAGCTCGTCGAGCGCCCTGACGGCGCCAATATCGTCGGGTCAGTCTGGGTCCTGAAGAAGAAACGCGATGAGAATAACAAGGTATTGAAGTTGAAAGCTCGCCTTTGTGCTCAAGGTTTCTCGCAGGTCTTTGGTGTCGACTACGACCAGACTGCCGCGCCGACCGCACGTCTATCGTCTCTCCGTTTCGTCCTCGCACTCGCCACCAAGAACGACTGGGAAATTCATCAGATCGATTTCAAGAATGCTTACCTCAATGGCGACCTCGACGAAACCATCTATATGCGACAACCTCCTGGATTCGTGGTACCTGGACGCGAAAACGACGTCTGGAGGCTGCGTAAGGCGTTGTACGGCCTGAAACAAGCTGGTCGTCAGTGGTACAAGAAGGTCCGCGAAATGTGCGAAGACCTTGACCTCCGTCGCAGTGACTACGACCCCGGCGTATTCCATCTCATCTCACCTGAACTCACCGTCATCATCGTCATTCACGTTGATGATTTCACCCTCGTCACGAACAACCTCGCCATTATGCAGCGGCTCAAGTCGGAACTCGCTGAACACTACGAGTTGGCCGATATGGGCAACGCGCGCTGGCTCCTTGGGTTCGAGATTCAGCGCGACCGCATCGCGCGAAATGTATCTATGAACCAGTCAGCTTACGTCGACACTCTCATCTCACGCTTCAAGATGGAAGAAGCGCACCCCGCTGCAACCCCGCTCGACCCCGCCGTCAACCTATTCATGCCCGTTACGGCTGAAGACCGCGACGCGATGGCTAGTCGGCCGTACGCGCAACTTATCGGGTCGTTAATGTACGCCGCGATCGGGACGCGACCGGACATCATGTTCGCCGTGTCGACCCTCGCGCGGTTCATGTCGGATCCATCCGTCATTCACTGGGAGGCCGGCAATCGAGTGCTGCGCTACCTCAAGGGGACGCGCGATCAGCGACTCACGTTCAGGGGAGACGCGCCAGCCGTACTCACCGGATTTACGGACGCAGACTGGGCATCTCAACCCCACCGTCATTCCATTTCGGGATTCACCTTCATGTACGCCGGCGGAGCGATTTCTTGGGGCTCGCACAAGCAAGGCCTCATCGCGCTGTCATCTACGGAGGCAGAATACATCGCCGCATCAGACGCGTGCCGCGAACTCGTATACCTCCGCTCGCTGGTGCTGGAACTCACCGGCGAAACCACTTCATCCCCCATCACCCTCTACTGCGACAATCAAAGCGCGATCAAAATCGCTTTGAACGGCCTTCTTCACGCTCGCACTAAGCATATCGACATACGTTATCAGTACATCCGCCAAGTTGTCGAACGCGGACTCACCGAGCTCGTGTACTGCCCGACCAACGAGATGATTGCCGATGTTTTCACGAAAGCGTTGGTGCGCTCTCGCATCCAGTACCTCGCAGGAGAATTAGGAATGACAAGTCAAGCTTGAGGGGGAGTGTTGGAGTTCAAGCGTTGACGTTGGACGAAACGGCGGCGGAGCCGCCGTATGATATTGTGCTTACCTTTCTTTCATTTGTCATCACTTTGTTCCATGCGAGCAACACATGTTTCCGTTCGTAAACTCGCCGTGTTTTCCGTTGTGGGACTTCAGTCTTTTCCTTTCACTGACTGAAGTCCTTGGTATGTTCTCACATTGCTCTGTATCATTGTAACATATATTTACATGTACCTACAGTCGCTCCCGCGCCGTATAGGTACATACCGAATATCTAGAGTCTTTTCCTTTCACTGACTGAAGTCCTTGTCGCTCCCGCGCCGTATAGACTCCGTCCGCGATCTCTCACGTTCACAAATCGCACCCAGATAGAAATAGGTGAACGGTAAGGACTGTTTGACTGGATCTGACTGCAGGGATTTTAGGACGCATATGAAATCAGTCCTGACAAACCTACTTCGATCGGTGTCAGATATGTGATGTTCACGAGCATATCGGGTCCTGCTTGCAATGTATAGATCGTCCTAGTTGGCGTCATTTGAAGGTCAAGGAGTGTAGTGAAGTTAACAGCAGGGCTGCCATTCCCAAGCCATTCATATGTAATCCCATCAACCCTAATGTAGCCAAGCCAACTTAGGACCTGTGGATAGCGTTGAGCGAGAAAGATGTTTTAGACGGATCTATGTACACACCTGCTGGTTCCAATATCCCGGCCAATTATCCATGACTCCGGCTGCATTGACCCAGCAATTGAAATACGGGGAGCGAATAGCAAGAGGAACAGGTTGAAACGGGTAAGTTTGCGAATTAACATGTACAAGAAAGTGGGACAGAAAGAAGAGAAGGACGTGAAGCAAGGGTTGGAGCTGTATCATGGAGGGGAAGAACCGATGAGGATTGTACGCGACGTAGGTATGAAGTGGGAAGAAAGAGGGATCAACATAGATATTCATCATGCATACTGCTCAGTTGCATTACGAGAAGCTCACCCGGATGGCTGTATGCACCGTCGTGATTTCAAGATAACTGCATAGGTTTCAATCATGTATCGAAGCTCACAACCAAAAACTCCGAAGTGAGAATTGAATTGGATCAGGTTTAGACACCTCACGGGGGTGCGAACCCACGACTCTTATGGTATACTTCCAGTGAATCTGGCATCAGCGACTTCCTCGATGGATATTGTCAAAGCACTACGCTCACCTCTTCTCCCTGATCTAATCATCGTCGCCGAATATCTATCCACCTCATGGTGTTCCTGTGGCCCGCCAGCGCAAAACAAACCAGCGCTAAGTGCACATGAGATCAAGGCAGTTCGGGTTGATAGAAGTAGAAGTCTAACACAATAAGCTCCGCGTACAGCTGGTCATTGATGCCTCCTGCAAGACGGACAGCGTTATCGATGGTGATCATCTTTCATGTGAAAAAGAAGTCGGAGACCGATCTGCGGCAGTGTGAACATTGTGTATACCGTGCAGCCACCTGCCAGTGCACTGGCTCGTGCGTGAAGAATGACGAGGGAATGTCAACATCCATTTGTCCGACTCGAGATGAGCTGGCAAGAATCACTCGTGTAGAAACAAGTCGGTATGGAACGTGGCTGGATGAACAACAGGCTGCTTTGGCATGGGTCGGATGAGGATAAGTTGAGAAGAGGGGACTCGAGAAGACAGTGACAGACCGGTAATTACGTAATCGGAGATCGACGTAGGTTGCCACTCGGGCGCTTCCCCTTTGGAATCGCAAATGGTGTCGCGGCGGATGGCGGAAAAGAGACGGACTCCAAACTCTCTCTCTCTCTATCTCTCTCGCCCTTCACGCCCTCCTCCTTCCACATTCCTGATTTCTCTTCGACGCTAGTCGTAGCGCATAACGCCCTGTAGTTCTTTAGCAGCGTCAGAATCGCTTGGAAAGGGTCTCAGGTGAGCACCTTGTTCAGCCGCCACTTCGAGTGTCTGCACCACTTACCCCTCCCTCCTTGTTTCTCTAGTCCCAGTCATGGCACCATCACCTACTGTCGAGGTTTTTGCTCAGTCGAGCTCAGAGTTTGCTGCGTTACATGGGTGCGTTATGCTATGTCTTTTATTTGAACTTTCCTGACTTGCTTTACGACTGTAGGCATAGGGCCATGACGCCTATCATCGCAGGCGCCATCTCTGGAGGAGCGGTTGGCCTAGCATGGCTTGTTGGCTTTGTCATGTATTTCTACAAACGTCACCGCCGGGAGAGACGTGCCATCGCAGCTGGCTACCGGGGTCACCGAGAGATGCTCGACCCTCCCAAGAAGCCGGAGGCTTTCATCATCCCTCCAGACCCCGCCATCGTTGAAGGAAAGCTGCAGCCTGGAGACAATGCCACCTGGGGCCCAAGCCCAACGGACAGCCTCACTGAGCGTGGCTTGATAGCCTCATCGGGAAACACAACACCGACGGATTCATCCCAGTTGCAGCAGAGCATGTCCGAACCTGTTCGGTTCATGACACGCCGTTCGAGAACGCCACCTATCCATTCTACGACTGCCATTCCGCATCGGTCAAATACCATTGGGTATCCGGAGGTTACTTGATGTCTGTTTTTTTGTTCTTTGTTCTGTCTTATAGTGATGATGCTGGTACGTTCGCCTTTTTTCTTTCGAGTCTTACTCATTGGCGCTGACAGTCTCATCCAGTATACGATTATTCATGCTCTTTTGGGACATGCTGTGGGGGTCATTTGATTTGACTGTAACTCTAATGAAAGCCATAAGTGGACATATTCTCATGTTAGATTGTACACTACGCTCTCTGCGTCTGGGGGTACACTGTATTGCTGTGGTATTGCCGGGCATATTATGTTTTCACGAACGCCGTACTCGACCGATCTCCGTGCTGACACCTCTCCCTTGCACTCGTTCAGGGGAGTACAGTCTCCAAAATCGGTGCAAGGCACCGCTCACCCTTCGTCTCGCAGTAATCCAGCACTTCATCCGACGCCTTGACGTCTTCGACGTCTTCCGCTTCCACTTCCACATTCACCGGACCCCCAGGTACGCCACGTTCTCCATAGGAACCGACCCGAAGTCCAGGGAAATTTTTACAGGTGTTTTCCTTTCAAAGTCAACGTAAGACGTGTACTGCCCTGTCATCATCTTTTGACAATTACACCTACCCGTGCGCATCGCCACCGCATCCTTGAGGTATTGGTGAGGCGCAACCAGGGCCACCAGACTCATCTATGCCTGGACGCAACGGGTAAGTATGCTGAGCTCGTTGGCGAACCGGTCCTCTCGACTTCGAGCTCAAACACTCCGATGACGTTCTCCCCAACTACAGTGACGCTCTTCGTGCATTCCATGTGGGCTCGCTGGAGTCGATATACTTCATGCTGGTCTCATGTAAGCTCACACATGAACATGATTGTCGTACAATGATATAGATTGTGGGTAAATTTGTGTACATGTCATGCTACAAACATACATTGTCTTCAAGTCGCCTTCTACAACTTCTAATCGGTATAAGCACCAACGTTGGCGGGCTGTAAGATTAAATCAGTATCTCCACAGTACACATGCATGCTAAACAAAAGAAAAACGTACCGCAACATCACGAGCATACTTGTACAAGATACCCCTCTTCTCCCTGAGCTCGTTCTTCCCGGAAGTCTCCCACTCCGCCTTACGGCGTGCCTGCTCGTCCTCGTCGACGTGCCAAGTGATGTTCCTGTTCTCCGAGTCGATGGTGATCTTGTCACCGTCCTTGACCAAAGCGATAGGACCGCCGTTGATGGCTTCGGGGACGACGTGACCTGTTGTCGGGACCATACGTCAGCCTCCCTCTCGCACGGAACAGTGGATGTGGTAGGGCTTACCGATGATGAACCCGCGGGATGCACCGGAGAAACGACCGTCAGTGATAAGAGCAGTCTTTCCACCGAGACCAGCACCCATCAGAGCACCAGTGGGACCCAACATCTAATCAATCGAGTCAGCAACTGGTCTGAGGGCACGAAAAGAGAGACAGAAGCACAGACCTCAGGCATACCAGGCGCACCCCTGGGACCTTGGTAACGGAAGATGATGACTTGTCCAGCGTGGACTTCACCCTTCTCCAGAGCGGGGTAGAAGCCGTCGAGGCTGTCGAAGCACTTGGCGACACCCTATCATACAATTCCTTCAGTACAAAGATAATATCAGCATAGTCAGAATTCCTTACCTCGAACTTGTCGCCCTCCTTTCCAGTCAGCTTGGCGACAGCACTTCCAGGAGCGAGATTACCACGGAGGATCGTCAAGTGTCCGGTCTAGGCATTCAGAATGAGCGAAGGGGTTACGACATAGCGGTGAGGACCACACGTACCGGCTTGATGGGGTTACTTATAGGCCTGACAACATCCTGGTTCTCGAAGTCGAGCTCGGGAACGTCCGAGTAGTTTTCAGCCAGAGTCTTGCCGGTGACGGTGAGTTGGGTACCGTCGATGAGGTCGGTGTTCTTGAGCAGGTACTTGACAAGAGCGGGAATACCGCCGACGCGGTGCAAGTCCTCCATTACGTACCGACCTGAGGGCCTTCAAGTCGCCTTCGTGTCAGATTGGGCGGTCAAATACGGGAAATGGAGACATACTTGAGGTCGGCGAGGTAAGGGGTGCGGTCAGCGACCTTCTGGAAGTCGTCGATCGTGAGATCAATGTCGGCAGAACGAGCGATGGCCAGCAAGTGAAGGACCTGTAATTGCTGAATGAGGTTATGGGTCAAGGAACGTTCTTTATGGGGGACTCACAGAGTTGGTAGATCCACCGATAGCGTTGATGACGGCGATGGCATTGAGGAAGGAGTTGCGAGTGAGGATATCCCTGCAGAGTGTTAAACAGTGCACGCAGTGTATATAATGGGACATCAAAGCTTACTTGGGCTTCAAGTCAAGTTCAAGCAGACGTCTGAGGTATTTCGCTGCCTTGATACACTCCTGGGCCTTCTCTGATAACGGGGGATCGTATCAATGATAGGTGTTCTCTGGTCGTAGAAAATACTACGTACCAGGGTATACGGCCGGGATACTGGAGGAGAAGGGAAGAGACATGCCGAGAACTTCAAGAGCTGAAGACATGGTGTTGGCGCTGCACACAAAATATCAGAACCGCTCATTATTTGAGAGTGCATTCAACGTACGTGAACATGCCACCACATGCACCAGCGCCAGGGCAAGAGTGACGGACGACATCAAATCGCTCCTCCTCAGTGATCGTGCCGACGGTGAAAGCACCTAAATAAACAACGTCAGCCGCTGAACTTACTGCTTTATGTTTGTGCAGTACCGTAAGATTCGAAGGCGTCAACAGCAGTCATGTTCTCGCCCTTCTTTGCGCCGAAAGCAGGGCAGTCGACCTCCCGGACACCGGGTTGGATGGTGCCTCCGTAGACGATGATGGTAGGTCGGTTGATCCGTACAGCAGCCATGACACATGCAGGCATGTTCTTGTCGCATCTAGGTGCAACTGTCAGACACACCGCTTGCGAATACTGCACAAATAAACTCACCCCGGAATCGAGATGTTCGCGTCATAATGTTGCGCCTTGATTACCTACAGGACGTGATAATGTTAGGGACGCAGAGCTGGACAGCATAAAATTGGACTTACCGCTTCGATGGAATCAGCAATGAGATCTCGAGATGGGAGCCTAACAGAAGGTCAGTATACTTTGAAGGCCAGTCTCACTTTTCATAGACGTACGAGTATCTCATTCCTGTATATGCGGACTGCTCAGAATTTAAATTGATAGACATAAAAAATCATGCTCACCGTCTGTGCCCATAGTAATGGCGTCACTATATCGGTCTCAGCCTTTGAATTCAATCAACTCAAGCAAACGAGTGTCACACCTGACACCAATAGTGTTGAAGATCAAGCCCACCAGGCCCTCTTGTGTGCAGCCCTCCTTGACCTTGTAGGCAAGATCAAGCTGAATAACGGAATCAGTAAAAGTTACTTCACATTATGACAATGCTCACCAAGTGCGAGTTGCAGGGGTTACCTGGTAGCATTATCCAGGTCAACTCAGACTAAAGACAGCATATCCACGACTGCTCACCTTCCCACCAGATGGGAGAAATACCAATCTATAAATGAGATATAAGCCTTGCATTTGATGGATCGAAATGCGCAGAACACACCTGGGGCTTGTTCATGTCCTCCTCGGTGAGACCAACGGCATACACTGTAAAATGGTCCTTAGATTACAATATTGTGGTTCCGAGGTCTCGAAAGAAGCATACACATAGCCTGGGCACCACCGCGGGCCTGTGCATATATCGTTAGCTCGGAATGGAGACAGCACAATCGACGAATTCGACTCGCCTTGTTTTGAGTCAACTGTCCCGAATACTTGTTCAGGACGACATTGCTCGGAGTGGCCGAAACCTTGGGTACGGAATGACTGTAGTAACAACGGAGATCGTCAGCGATTGCAATTGTCGGGCAAGAAATAGCTACGAACATCTCAACACCGGACATGCTGGTAAAGGAAGAGGGGGAAAGAGGCAGAACTGATTTCTCCGTCGAGGTGTTTTAGTAGCACTCTTCGTTTTTGCCCACCGGTGAGTCTGAGTCTGGCTTTTCGGCCTGAGTTTACGGACCGTCACGACAAATCGCGTCATGGGGCTCTCAGCCGCCCAATCACGGTGGCGGGATTTGTTCTTCTACGGGCCTCCGCGACATAACAAAGTGGATAAACAAATCGACAAGGACACCACTGGATCAGATTAGAACAGTCTAGGTTGATTGTGATATAGCTTCCAGGTCACGATAGCATTCCCGGCCTGTAGGCGACCTATTCATACTTGTACAAAACACCCTGCACGAACCAGAACCTTCCGTCAGATACAACACTAGTAATCAAGGCCTTCACTGCGGAAGAGGTCAAGTTTCGTGGAGGCAACGGCCTTGTCGGCAAGATCTTGTCGATTCTAAGGCAGTAGTCAGCTCCCAGTCGGCGATGAAAGAAGGACATCTGTGCATACCATAGCTTGGAACGCTCGCCTGAGAGTAAACCAAAGCTGCTCGCTCTTCGGACCATCCGACGAATCTTGCATTGTTAAGGCACTCAGGAAGTGCTCCGCGGCTTCTTTATGTGCACCGATGTTCAGACCTAGAAGTAGATAGATCATGAGGAATAATCTCATATAATCACGGCATCATGTACGCACAGGCAACGCCAACATTGTAGATCGCACGTGTGTACGTGGGTCGCAGCTGAAGCGCCTCCCTGTAGGCACCCAGCGCAGCTTCTGGATGATTACCATTTGATAGAGAAGAACCCAATCGGTTCCAAAGCATGAAATCCTGTACGAAGATCAGGCTCGCTTCACGTATTGTACCTGGAATGATGCTCACCGTCGGTCGTACACTAAGAGCAGCTTCGAAGCAATCCTTTGCACGATCGTACTCGTTGTTCGTGTAGAATAGAACACCAAGACCAACTTGAACATCAGGATCGAGTACGCCTTGGTTGTGTTGTTCTCGCGCGAGATTGATGAAGACCTCTGTCACTCGCTCATGCGAATGCCAGGCCGTTTGCTTCAAGGACTCCCAGACGTCTCCAGGAATAGGGTGGTCCGGGAAACGGGCCTTGAGCCATCGCAGAAGCATAGCGTGCGAAGCCCTCTCGAACGACTCGTTGGTGTACGAAATCGCCAAAGACTGCAAACTGAGTAAGCCTTCCCGTTTCAAACAATGACGAAATACACGAACCAGCATGCCTTCTCCTGAGGCACCGACCTGTTCCGCTCTCTTCACACCTTCCTTGAGGGCGCGCATTCCTTGTTCCTCACGCTCATCCATACTGCGCACCTCCCCTAGTAAAATCCAGGCTTCGTATCCTCCTTCTCCAAGCTGACCTCTTTGTATGGCAGCTTCTAACAGTAACGCGATTTCTGTCAGGGAACCATTCTGTTCAAGTAGTTTCTGAGCATCTTCAAGAGGGGATTGAGTGGAGGTTGACGGATCGAGATATTGATTCTCGGTTTCTGTGATAGAAATGAGACTATGAATCACACGAATTTACGATCTGCGCACCGAGTTCATACGTCCCCAAGATAGGCAAGCCTTCATCATCAAATTTGAGACCTTTCGACTCTGTTGGTTCGCCCCATTGTCCAAGACCACCTTCCCAGGCATTCTGCATTATGTTTCCATAGTCGAGGTCAAGGTCACTTCGCTGTGAATCCATTAATTGGTTGAATTCTGCCTCCCACTTTGCAATATCTTCAGCGGGAGGTGGCATGTCTGAATTTTGGAGTTGATCCCAAACACTGTAGAAGCGAATATTAGTGAACGAGACATAGCTGAAACCAACAAATCAACCTTTTGAAATCAGAACCCAATGGCGGTGAGACATCTTCTAACGATGTGCCGCTCAACGCCTCCGCAAGATTCGACGTGTCGTCCAACTCTACAATTCTTGCTGTTTCAGCCTCACTAGGGCCAAGATTCTTTGTCACTTCAGCGAAGGCAGCTTCGAAATCAATTTCTCGACTCTTTCCCTTCCCTTTATCGAGCGAGGTAGCAGTGTCAAAGCTCCTGGCTAGAGAGGACGCATACACGCTTGACACTCCACTATACACCTGGTTGCCCATATAAGATGATTGGTAGGCGGACTGATGGACTAATGGATTATAGTGAGGACACGTCCAAGAGGAGCTACATGGAAGACATACATGAATTTGGTTGGACGACATTGCGTTGCATAGATGGCCCCTGCGCCGTCTGCATTGCACCACCAAATTCTCCCGCCCAAGATGACACAGAACTCGACTGAGGAGCTTGCGTCATGAACCCCGGTGTGTGTACTTGCTGCGACTCTGCCCATGCAGCCATGAGGTCGGGCGAAGGACTTGGCGCGTTCATGAGCCTCGCCATATCAGGCGGGGGCAGATGACGGGACATAGCAAAATTGGGAGCAGCAGAGGATCCTTGACCATTGTTGTCGAAGAATTGTCTAGCGAGAGCAAGATCGCGTTCGGACCCCGGAGCTGTGGAGGTGCTTGGTAGGTGTTGTAGCTATCACGACATCCATGAGCTGTAGCCATAGGATAGATGACATGCTGGTGAAAAATACATACTCTAGAGCTTGAAGGACCTGCAATTCTATCCTATGCACGATATATACCATGATGAGCTACGCAGGATAATGAAAGCTGCATCCACGCACCTGTTGGACGCTTCGATCTCCTTCTGTATGCTTTAAGACTTGTGATAACGGGTTGAACGGAACAGCGCATTCGGCACCAGACATGAGACCTTGGAGAGACATGATTGCTAGGGATACGGACTAGACACTGAGGGTTAATGCCAAAGCAATACTGGCGGTTCGGTGGTCACTTTGAGGGACCTAGGCGCCCTAGACCGGTCGGGTATAGACCGGAGTTTACCGGAGCGGCATCTTCTCCAACCTCTCTGCTCCAGGTCGTGTGCGGGGTAAAGGCCTTAGGCAATCGAAGAAAGACAACTGAGATGGACAATGGAATGAGATTGATATGTGTATTGATAATGAATGATTGAAACAGAACATCCTTGTAAAGTAAATTACATAAAACAATAGCAGTCATCCACCAAGTTTGCAAGAAAATTGTGAGATAGAAACAGCCTGAAGGAGAGCGAAGGAAATACCTAGTAGTACTGATGCGAAAAGAAATGTTGTGTGATCATTGAATCCCTGAGTACGATGGAGGTGGCAGATCTATGCGATCCGCCTGGAACTCCTGCATAGCTCTTCGCAAATTCTCCACCTCTACCCGTAGTCCCTCCACATCTGAGGAACTCATGATCGGCGACACGATTGTCGTAGGAGGATCGCTACTCGACGCAGGAGGACTACTCCCGACACCGCTGAAGGTCGTCGCAGACGCAGTGGTTGGTATCGAAGGACGTTCATGCCGCGCTTGCGCAGCCTCCCGAGCTTTCGACGTATTCTGAGGGGTATATAACGCTGCGTGACCTTCCGGGTCGTGTATTTGCTGAGAGTCAGTTCCCCCGTTTAGGTGAAACACCGTGATCAAAGGGTTTGTAGGCTGGATCATTTCGTCCATGTCGATCCTACCGTCGGATGAGTGAATGCGAAGCTGCCTGCGACGCCACAGCATGAGTGCGACGACGACAATTGCTATCAAAACAACGCCGCCGACCACACCACCGACCACGGGGCCAACAATGGAGCTCTTTGATCCCGTATTCGAGGAATTCTGCATCCCCGGAGTCGGTGTTGGGGGCACTACAATGGTCTTGGCAGCAAGACTGAGGAATAGGTCAATTCACTGGTAAGAAATGCAATAAGTGGGGACAGAGCATACTTCAGTGCTAGTTGTGCAAAAATAGCACCCAGTGCAGGACTAGCAGCATCAAATGGGATTTAGTACGAGACAGAAGAGAGCAGAACATTTACCTAGACCGACCCGTTACAAAGGCACCGGTGGAGTCCAATTTATATGTCGAGCTGTAAGGGAAGTTGGACAGGTTGGACGCAATGTGTGTCCACACCGGCGCTATCAAGCTATCGCGCACAGAAGAGTCTGTCGTGATAGCTGCCGTGAACATAGTCCAAGCCGCGTTGGCCTGCGTAGTAGCAGTGAGAGTATCTATTGGGATCCCAAATGATGTCTCTGTAAGGAGAGCGTCAGCTTCAATAGACCTGCGCAAGAAGCAATGTAGACGGACCAAGGCTTCCGGAAGAAGAAGGTAGTCCTTTGAGGAACGAAGTCTCCGATGTGTAAATCTAATGAGGTCCACTCGTCAATCACTCATACGAAGACATGAACTGAACAAGAATAATATACGTTGCTGTTGATCAAGTTGGTGTCGGAGATTCCCGAGGCCTTTGTGGCGCTGGGAGATCATGATCGCGAGATCTTCAGATCAAGGTCGCGCAACGACGATACCGCATTATGGATAGTGGCTGGATGGTAGAGTAGTTG